>PVIA01007239.1:0-86270 GCA_004024845.1 Tonatia bakeri
GAAATCAGCTGACAGTCTTATGGGAACTCCTTTGTAGGTAACTGTGCTTTTCTGTGGCTGCTTTTAAGATTTTCTCTTTATCTTTCACCTTTGGCCATATTTTAAGTATGACGTGTCTTGGTGTGGTCCTCTTTGAGTCCAGTTGTTTGGGACTCTGTGTTACCTGGACTTGTATGTCTATATCCTTTGCCAAATCAGGAAGTTTTCTTTCATTATTTTTTCAAATCAGTTTTTAATTCCTTGCTCTTCTTCTTCTTCTGGCACCCCTATGATTGGGATGTTGGCACATTTGGAGACTCCTCTTATACTTTCCTCATTTTTTGAATTCTTGTTTCTTCTTTCTGTTCTAGTTGAATGTTTTTTTTCCTTATGTTTCAAATTGTTGATTTGAGCCTGATTTCCTTCCCTTCACTGTTCATTCCTTGTAGATTTTTTAAAATTTCATTTACTGTAGCCTTCATTTCTTCCCTTATGCTTTTGCTATAGTCAGTGAATTCTTTGAGCATCCTGATCACCAGTGTTTTGAACTCTGCTTCTGATAGGTTGGCTATCTCCATTTAGTTTAGTTCTTTATCTGGGGTTTTGTTCTGTTCTTTCATTTGGGCCATATTTCTTTGTCTTCTCAGTTTGGCAGCCTCCCTGTGGTTGTTTCTGTGTATTAGGTACAGCTGCTTTGAGGCCTTGTCTTAGTGCACCTGTTAGGTTGTATGTGTTGAAGCCTTGAGTATTCACCATGGTGGTGAAACCACTTCATTGCTTTGTGGATCTGTATGTGGTGAAGGGGTCAGAGAGGGTACAATGCTGCTGCCTGGCTTCTGGAGGGTTGCCCGGCACTTGCCCCATTTCCAGTCACTTCACCTACTTCCCGTATGTGACTGACGTCCTTCTCACTATTGCGCTGGCGGTGGTTCTCAGAGTGGGTGGGTTTGCGTACATTCTAGGTCATGCCGGTCCTTTAAATGGAATCTCCTAAGAAACCGGCAGTTTCTTCCACCTCCCTAACTCCTACTGGTTTTTATAGACAGAAGTTATGAGGCTCTGTTTCTCAGTTCTGGAACCCTGGGCTGCACAGTGGCCTGGGGTTGGGATCACTTGCTCCCAAGGTATGCCTCCTGGTTTTTATCCACCACGTGAGAATCTGGGACCACCCATTCCACCACTGCTGCCACCACCTCTCCAGCGCCACACTGTGTCTTCTCCACCCTGTCTCTGCCCCTCCTACCCATCTGGATGAATATGGCTTCTTTAAATCCTTGGTTGTCAGATTTCCATACAGTTTGATTTTCTAGCAGTTCTGGGTGTTTTTTGTTTTGAGGTTAGTTGTAATTCTTCTTGTGGTTTGGTGAGGAGGCAAAGCATGTCTTCCTACACCTCCATCTTGACCAGAAGCCCCTCAAAACAAGACTTTAAAAAAATTAAAAAAAAATGTTATTGTGGCTGAGATATTTTCAGTCATCACAACTTCTAACTCATTATATATAGAAATAAAGTAAATAGAAAATATAGTAAATAACATTAAATTTAAAAACTTAATTTTTTGTGTATTTATTTGGTACACAGCCTCCTTTGTTTTATTAATTCTAATTTTCATAAGTAATTCAGTTGATTCCAATTTATGGCTGTGCAATTACAGTTTTACAAGTGATAATATTGCCTTCCTATCCATATCTATATCTGTATAAGGAATCCAATCTAAGATGGGGCCAGAGGATATGAACGGAGACTCTCATGTATGTGCCCTCAGAAGAACAGAACTTAAGAACTGAGACTGAGTTCCATTAAAAGCCTGATTTGTAGAAATCAGATACTTATCTCCTGACCAGTTAGTATCCACCAAAAATCTCTTCCCATCCTCAAGCAATGAGCGTAGTGCTCGTACTCTGGCTGGACTTCCCCTTCTTTGCACTCCTCACCCGTGACTACAGCCTACCCCAAACCTTCAACGGACTCGCCTGTAGCTTGCTACAGTATGTGTTTCTAGAATTGCAATTCCTCTTCTATCCCTAATAAACTCAAATTTCTGATCATTGGAGCTTGCCTGAGTTTACCCCCTTGCCTAGGTTGACATTCAATAGTGTCAGAAGTGGTATCTGAAGGAGGTGACCCTCAGAATCAAGCACTGAGCCCCTTGAGCACAAAGCTTCTGTGAATTGCCTTTTGCTTCCGGTTTGGTGAGTTTTCTCTTGGGTTTTGAGCTCTTTCCTTGTGGTCATGCTCTCCACCTTTATTAGAGCTTTGGGTAAGGACAGATTGCCCTTCTGGTGAGGACTCGTTTGGTTTCTGAATTAGAATGTGCTTGGTTTAGATTTAAATTTGTGGGGTTTCTTGAAAGCAAAACTAAAACTGAAGTCGGTGGGCACAGGTTGAGCAGCTACCTGCTGCTAGAGCACTTGCCACCTTCGTGTGAAGACGATCGCCTCTGAAGCAGGAGACGCCTGCATGAGGGGGACGTGGTCGCAGACGAGCAAGGTTTACAGTGGGTCGCTTACCACCCGCAAGAAAATTCCATGCAATGAAGGTAACTGGTCATGAGTTAGACAAGGCCGTCACCAGGAAAAAGTAGAATCTCATAAAAGGCACACTCTCAAACAAAACCCAAGTCCCAACCTAGGCTATCTAGGATTTTTTTTTTCCTTTGCTCTCAGGAAATCTCCAAAAACTGGGATTGCTGGTCATCTAAATACTTTATAGGTGGTCCCTCTTTGGAAACCCTGCCTGGTCTAAAAAAAAATATGATCTCTCCTCATGTGCACAGACCAATCTTACTGAACATGACCTAGAAGTACAACAGCAATTATGGGAAATGTTCCAATTAGACAGGATTATTCTTTTAAGAAGTGCACTTGAAAGCAAGGGTCCCCAAGGGGATAGCTATTCTAACTGGCATTCGGAAGGCTTCAAAAAACTTAAAAAATTCCAAAATAGCCTCATTGAAAGATTAATGGCAAAGGTTAATGGAAAACTCAAGATACTAGAGGCACAAACAAAGACTACGAGATTGATGTGACTCCTACTGCTCCTCTCGGTCACCCCACCCTTGAGCGCCCATTCTGCGGATCATCCGTCTGAACTGTCTTCCCACTCGGAAGGGACTGCATGACTGTACATGAAAGTTGCCAAGTTCGTGGACTTGCAGACACCCATCTCTTCCTTTGAAGTATGGGCCCCTCCCAGGGTTGACAAGACACTGAGGAATTTTCTGATAAGCTGCTACTAGTTATTTCCGTAGACAACCAAGGGAAACTAAAATTAAAATTAATGGAGAACCTTGCTGAATTCTGGTAGATACCAGAGCTGCACTCCTACTTTAATCCCACTTGCTTTGGAGCCCGCACCCTGAGTCCTGGGAAAACGGGCAGAAGCCAGTGAAGGGTGAGTGTCCGTACCAGAGTCAGCTCTCCCGAATCCCTGTCTGTAGTGCCCGGTTAAGAGACGAAGATAATATTTTATGTCGTCTGTTCTTTTGCAAATCCAGGGCCACTGATTATTGGTCCTTTGTCTCCCACAGACAGCTACTACCTTCTTGTTTGTCTTATTTTGTGTCCCAAGATGCTAGCTTGTCAATCATGAGGTGGGAGACCCCAACATGTGGCTGGACAGAAATGTGGGCCTCATCCCACTGGCAGCTAGGGCCTGTAGTTCAGGCCTTAGAGGGATTTCCAGGTCATTCCTTCGTTCGGTTATCTCTGGGAGTGGCTGTGGCAGCAGGAGGGTAGTGTCTCTTACAACCTCTTTGGGGATGCATTTCGGGTCCATGGGGTTGTTCAGTGCTACCAGCAGTATTTACTGTTTGTCCAGTGAAACCTGATAAAATATTTGAAAGGATTTTTTTAAAGAGCTCTACAGTCAGAAGCTGCTCAACTTAGAAGCTGCTTCTATCTACGTCTATGTCATCTGTGTCTGTATCTGTATCTGTCTGCCCGTCTACCTACCTACTTACCTTTCATTCGTAACGCTTATTTATATTTCATGTTTTACTTCGTAGGTCAGGAATTCTGAGAACAATGTTAAGCAATTATGAGCTTCTGCAAGGCCTCCTCTAGTATGTATTTTGTATGTGTTTATTCCATGCATTTCTTTCTTTCCCAAAGTAACTCGGCCTGTGTGTTCAATGTGTCTTTTTGTATGTGTTCTTGTAAACCCGTATTGTTGTTTTGTCACTTTGTTTTTTTAATTTATATCACGTTATTCAGTATGTCTCACTCTGTCACTTTTTCCACCGCACACTACACCTTTAGGGCACTTCCCTGTTGCTGTGTGTTCGTCCCATTTGACGTCTCCAGTGTGTGGGCCGTTCTCCGGGGTGAGCACCCACGACATTTTTTCTGCCCTTCTCCCAGCGTCTTTCAACTCCCTGCTACCTCGGAGAGTGCTGTGGCAGACACCGCTGCTCTCGTGCCCTGAGGGAGTCGTGTGAGCATTTCTGGGACGGGAATTGCTAGGTCCAGAATACGGACGCCAGGTCTGACTAACATGGTCTGACTGTTGTCTGGAATGGCTGTCCCAGTCCACTGGCCCCCACCCCGCTGCCACCAGAGTGTGGAAGTCCCTGTTTTCTCACGGCCTCACTAACATTCTATGCATCATAGAGACACACAAAACGCAGTTTAACAAAACACCTAGCTTTGCAGGAAAGCCACCCCCATGTCCATTCCCTGGAGGCAACCGGTCTCAGTTAACTTGTCTTCAGTTTTTCCAGTGGTTACTTTCATTATCTAAATAATATTTTGGATATTATTTAAGATCAATAATTTTGATCATAAAGAAGAAATATCTTTTTATGCCTAGTGTTTAAAATCCCCATCATGATTGCATATGGAAATTGTCAAACAGTTTTTTTTAAGATTTTATTACTTTAAAAGATTTTACTTTTAGAGAGAGGAGAAGGGAGGGAGAAAGAGAGGGAGAGAAACATTGGTGCATGGGAGGTACATTGTGGTTGCCTCTCATACACCCTCAACTGGGGACCTGGACCACAACTCAGACACATGTCCTGACTCGGAATCAAACCCTTTTGGTTTGCAGGCCGGCACTCAATCCACTGAACCACATGAGCCAGGACAAAACTGTCAAATAGTTTTGTTTAAACTTAGTGACATGGTTCCCTGACAGTAACAGCTCCTTACTGTTAAATTATCTTGACTTCTTAAAATACTGTCTACCACATGGAGGATGGCTAAGTTATTTAGTGTGCTTTTCGAGTTTAATTTATGCTTGACATTAAGAAATACTGTTGTATCATTGCTCCAGGTGACCTTGCTGTGCCCTGACTGGGAAATCTGAAGCCTGTGGCTTGGTGATTATGAGGGTCAGCACATTATGGCTTGTCACTTGCCTTTGTATGTCTCAAAGCCAAGAGCCTTGGAAAATGGTTTTTACATCTTTAGATGGTTGAAAAATATTTTTAAAAGAATAATACTTCATGTCATATGGAAGTTATATGAAATGCAAAATTCCCAGAAATAAGTTCTGTGGGAACTCAGCCACGCTCATTGTTTACATGTTCTCTAAGGCCGCATTCTCACGCCAGCCGCGGAGTTAAATAATTGCAACAGAAGTTATATGGCCCACAGAGCTGAAAATATTTGCCATCTGTCCCCTAACAGAAGAGTTTGCTTTTCATCTCTGGTATAACTGGTCCAGTCAGTAGAAGATTATGGAGACTCTACTAGCGAAGACTGTGGCGTTCTGCTTCCCCGGGGTGTTCACTGTCCTGCTGAGGAGACAGTCACAACCCAGGGTGGCGAGTGCTAGGATGTGGGGTCAGGAGGACTGGCAGAGGCCTCTGAGCCGCACTGGGAGGTCAGGGGAAGCATCTCAGAGGTGGTGATGTCTAGGCAGGGACTGAGAGAGGGAGAAGGAGCTGGCCATGTGCAGATGGGTCAGGGAGGTTGGAGGTGAGGGAAGAATGTTCTGGGCAAAGAGAACAGCATGTCCAATGGCAGAGGTATAATGGCTTGTTGGAAGAACTGGGAGATATTTGCATTATAGGCTTATTTGTAGTTAACCCAAGTTTAGTTTGCATATGAATAAACAATTGCCTATGTACAGGCTCTTGGTGGTATAAGCAAGGAAGGAGGAAGGTCAAATATTGATTGATTCACTCACTCACTCATTCATTCAATGGGAATTGTTGAGCACCTTCTTTTTTTTTTTTTAAGATTTTTTTATTTATTTATATTTTTAGAGAGGGAAGGGAGGGAGAAAGAGAGAGAGAGAAACATCAATGTGTGGTTGCTGGGGGACATGGCCTGCAACTTAGGCATGTGCCCTGACTGGGAATCGAACCTGCGATGCCTGGTTCGCAGCCCGCGCTCAATCCACTGAGCTACACCAGCCAGGGCTTGAGCACCTTTTTAGTGCTGAGCACTGGGCTAAGTTCTGAGGATACAGAGGAAAACTTGAGGAGGTCCTGGTCCTGGAGGTTCTCATGGTCTAGTGGGGGAAAACATAGAAAAATCATTTGCACAGGTGTGAGGATTGCCCACACTGCCATGTCAGGGATGGCCCACTCTATTCCTAACCCTTTTCTCCCTGGCCACCTACTCATTTTCCCAGCCTCCCTTGCAGCTAGGGCTGGTCACATAACTAGTTTCCACCAATAAGACATAGGAAAGATCTGCTGAGAAATGTCTGGGAAAACTCTTCAGCTTAAAAGTGAAGCCACCCATGACACTATCACCCTGCCCTTCTTGTCAACCTCTGAAAGGGACTGTGAGGGTGACAGAGGGATCTGCACAGCCATCTTGTGATCATGAGGAGATGAGCATCAGCACAAAACTGGTTCTTATTGGGTCATCGAGCTGCTGCACCAAACCTGGAACTACCTACTTTCAGGGACTCCTTGAAGTTTCTGAGCAATCCTGTAAGTCTGGTGTCATTTATTCGCGTGTACAGCTGTGAGCACCAAGATTCAGATTAACATGGTTAACGACACACTTTGGAGACTGACTGATAGGTCTTACTCTGCCATTTAACAGTGTCACTTCAGCATTTAACCTATTTGAGCATCACTTTCAAATCTGTAAATAAAACAATGTCTATTTTAGAAACATTATGAGGGTAAAACTAGATAACTCATGTAAAAGGTCTTCCTTAGTACAGGGTGTGACATGGAGCAAACATTTCACAAACGACTGCTGTCGTTAATGCTGTAACTAGTGCGCCCACTGGGGATGGGAGCTGGGGACAGTGCAGCTCCGTCTAATGTCACAGCTGCTAGCTGTCATGACGGTCAACTGAGCTGCCCACTTGTAGTGGGGACTTGGGAACAACTGAAGGACAGGGAGATTCTGGGAGCCACTGGAGGGACAGGAAAAGGCACTGAGGCAGGGGAGTGTGGATGGGAATTAAGATTCATTGAGCACTTTAGGCACAAGACCTAAATTCAGTCATTGTGCACAAGAACCAAAATATCATTCTGAGATTACCTTCTGGCCAGCGGCCCTTAGTCTCGAAGACAGATCCCTAGGAGGCGCAGCGGCAGTGGGGGGTGGGCAAGGGGAAGCCCAAGCACAGTGTCAGGGCTGGTCTTTGAACTGGTAGATTCCCAGCAGAGGGTGTGGCCCTGGAAAGGAGGTGTGTTCACACACTTGTTCTTTGCTCCTGGGAGTCACCAAAGGCAGGTGCTAATTTCCATAATGCAAATTCTCTTGCCAGCATGAAGGCAGGTTTCTGGGAAAAGGGGTTCCAAACCCAGAGTGTCTCTTGTGGAAATTCTTCCTCTTAAACATGTGACTCAGAACCACGCCATTGATTCCTTCATTTCCACTCAAGACCAAGTTTATTTCTATGTCCCCATGTGGCTTACCCAGGTCACACAAGAGGGAAAATAATCTTTCTAAACAAACATCCAGACTCTCAGGAAAAGAAAATTCTCTATTTAGTGAACACATGACCGTTCACTCACGTCATTGTCACTGGCGTTGGAGTAGTCTCAAGTTCTTGCGTTTGGGGTGCCGCGAAGAGTGCTGACACATCGCTCCTGGGAGCATTGTTGGGGGCACGTGCGTGCCCTTGTGTCGTGTGTGTCCGGGAGAGAAGTGCTGGGTCATCGGTGGGTGTCTGCTCAGCTTTAGTAGAAGTCGCCCCTCTGTTTTCCGAGGTGTCTGCACCATCTCCACGCCCACCAGTCGGGGATGGGAGTTCTGGTCGCCCCACAGCCTCTCTGACCCCGGTGTTGTCAGTCTGAGAATTTCCAACCACAGCTCCACACAGCAGCATGGTGGGTCTCGTTAACCTGAAATAGGGAGAAGAAGAAGCTGGCCATAAGGAAACGTGCGTTCTGATTCCCATTTCTATAAAACCCTGAAACGGCAAAAACGACCTAAGCTGTTGGAAGGCAGGACAGTGGTACCCATGAGAAGCGTGAGGGCGGTGGGGGCAGGGGGTCCAGGTGATGTTTCGTTTCTTAGTCTGCGCGCCAGTGACAGGTTTATTTATCCCCTTTGTGAAGATTCTTTGGATTGTATAGTAACAATTTGTGCGCTTTTACATGTTATACTGAAATTTAAATTTTAAAAATATTTTCTTTCAAATCTTCCTCTCCTCCTTCTTCGGGCTTCCTTCCTCACAGCGTTTGGTTAGGGACTGTCCCCATCAGTGTCCCCTGCATGGCTATGCAGCCTGCACAAACTGCCCAGGGCCACACGCAGAAGGGCCTCCAGCCGGTTTCATGCTCTGCTGTCTCTGTCTCGAAATCCTTCACACTTTTGAACACGGGGCCCTTCCTCTTCATTTGGCTCTGGGCTGCTCCCATCGTGAAGCCGGCCCCGGACACAGGCCAAGTGTCTCTCCACAGATGCCCGAGGCTTGGTCTTTGACGGGCACCGAGGACAGGGCCAGGTTGCCCCCCTGCCTGGTTCGAGAAGGCGTCCAAGGCCCAGGACAGCCCCAGGGTGGCTCTCCCTCGTGTGAGCACCCATGGGTGGCAGGGCTGGGGCCAGGGTGGGTCCGTGCACAAGGTTTCCCACTCCCCACCTCCAGTGGCTCTCTGCACGCCCTTCCATCTGATTTCTTTTCTTCTCTGAATTGTGGTAAGATATGCGTAACATAGAACTGACCGCTTTAGTCATGTTTAAGCCTACAGCCCAGTGGTGTTATGTGCATTCACGCTGTTGTGCAACCGTCTCCACCATCATCTCCAGAACGTGCCCCTCTTCCCACGCTGATTCTCGGTACCCGCAAAACAGCAACTCCCCCCGCCCCTCCACCCGCTTTCAGACTTTCTCTGTGTCCTCTCTTCCCAGCTGCACTGTGAGCCCCACGAGGGCTGGCCAGGGCTCTGACCACGGAGCAGCGCGTATGAGGCACACAGGGCTTAGCAGAAGTGGGGAGGAAAACACAGTTCAGTTAAATAAATGAAACTGAGGATCTAATCGAACCCTTGTTTGAAGCTCATGCGGGCGCTTGAGCTGATTCGGTCTCTGCATTCAGTGTGGAGACGGTGCCCCGCGCGCGGCTGGACCCAAACCTGTCTGCGACAGTGTGAACGGAGCCAGACCAGCTCTGCTGCAGAAACCGCACGTCGGCCCTTGTCGCGCACCGACGAGGCGCCAGGCACGCAACGCGCAGGACTTGGAAACGCCCGGCACGCAACACGTTGTCCTCTTTTCTCTCCAGTCGTCATCGAACAACACACAGACATATATTTTTATAATATAAACAAGAGGACTTATTTTTTGAGTGAGAGACAAGCGCAGAGACGCCGTGTCTCCTGTCAGAGGTCACACGGCTGGCAGGCAGATGGCTCCAGCTGTGGGCGGCTCTAAAGCTCAGCACTTTCAATATTTATTTTTGAACTATTTTATAAATACATCTACATTTGCACTCTGGAAGTTGTAATTTGTAATACCTTCCCATGTCAGTTAACCAAAATAAAATTTCTGATTCTTTTTGGTTTGGTTTAAATAGAACTAGTTCTTCTTTTCTGGTAATAAACATGTATGTATTCTATCTAAAAAAAAAAAAAAAATTCCAGGGCCACAGAAAGTGAAAATGTGATTTCTGAAAGACTCATTAGGATGTTCTGTCAAGACTCACAGCAACTCCCCCGGGCAGCAGGGTTTGGGAAGCATGCCCCCCTCCACTCCCACTGAGTTTTGTCTCCAGGTCAAGGAGCATATGTGTTCCATTCGATGACCTTTCTTTCTAGATCCTTCTTTCTTTGGCATGCTTCAGGGAGAACTGAGGGAAGGTGTGGAGACGATAACACTACGTCCTCCTTCTTCCTCTCGCTTGAGTTTTCCGTAGCACTTGTTTTTTATTCTGAGGCCTGGCTTCCAGCCAGGCTGGGGTTGTTTTCTGAGCGCCGGTCTCTTGTTGGGTTTGAGTGTAATAAGGAAGTTGTCAAGCGAAACTGTTTTTTTTTTCCAGGGCAGCTGAGGTAAGCCTCCTATCTTTGGAGAAGCGAGAAGCAGCATGGGGACGGGACAAGGTGTAGTGGGCGGCCCCTGGGTTGGCTGCCCGTGAGCTCAGCTCTTGGGAGGCACTTATATAGGACGTGACCAAAGCACCTTCTCAGGCACTCTGGACGCTGGCAGCACCCACAGCAGCATCTCCTCCCTGGGACAGCTGGGCCCACGATCCCTCATTGGATACAACTTCTGGCAGACAGGGGGTTGCTCAGCCTCTCAGCGTGCCAGCACAGAGCCGCCTGGTCTGGAGGTCCTGGCCAAGGGTGTACTGGGACAGAAGTGACTTTCTCAGTCCAAGGTTAGTCGAACGATTCTCTTTCCTTAGGGGGCTGGAGCAGCGGGTAAGTAATTTGGGGTTCTGAAAGTAGTGTAGAGCCAGGAGTCAGACCCTGGGTCCAGTCCCATTATTTCTTCTCACTTGCCAGGCCCTCCCCAGGCCTCGGTTCCCTCATCTCTAGAAAGACAGAGTAGGGCTCAATGAACCCTCATGTGAAGGGCGTCATGGTCGGGTGTCATGTGAAGACCTCTGAACAAACCTGGACCTATAAGCTTTGAACCCCGGTCCCAGCCCTGCTGCTTACTAGCCCAGCAACCCTGAGCAAGGAACACTACTTTCTTGGGACTCAGTTTTCTCATTTGCAGAATGGGATGGCGTTCCATACTTCACCTGCTCGTTTTTCTGTAGATGTTGTACAGGTCAGAGAACAGACTTTCTGAGAGGACACGTACTAAAGGGAAACATGTAAAAGGGAAGTGATGTCATTGCCTATGGCTGGATTAAGGTTTAGATTTTAAGGCTTTTGGAAGTTAGTTCAAGGACAGGGAGATCTTATGAAAAGAATTCTGGGGGCCTGCTGCTCTGACCGGGATTGGAGGGGGACCATTACACTGGCATCTGGGATAAAAGATAAAAGCGGATGGGGATGGGGTGGGCACCCCGGAGCACAAACCCCGGTGTTGGATGGAGGGGAGCGCTGGCCGTCACCGACATCCTCCAACTTTGTGAGTGGCGCCCGCTGCCCCACTCCCAGTCTGCCTGCTGCTGCCTTCTGTTCACCAGTAGGAAGTCCGTCCTTGGGGGTTTGAAAACTCCTCAAAAGATGCAAACCCTACCCTTCTGGAAACTAGGCACCAGGTGATAGTTTCACGATAACAATAGGGAACAGGCAGATGATCAAAGTCCACACTTTACCCTGAGCTGTGGGGTGGCCCAGGTAAAGCCAACACCCCCAGTGCTGTCATGTGGCTGCTCAGATGACCCTGTGACCTGAGGCTTCATGTGCAGAGCCCAGTGGGACCTGGAACCCTCCACCCGGGCCTCTCATTTTTAAGTGGAGAAGGACCCAGGGAAGGGTGAGGGGTCTAGAAGCAGTGTGACTCAGGAGACCTGGACAATCAGGGCTTAAGGACAGGAACAGACAGAACCCGAGGGGTGACATGACCTCCTCAGGGGTGTGAGGAGGACTTTCCATAAAACCCATGTTGGCTGACCATAGACTATTCCGCCTCCAAGGGCAGTGAGTTCCTGTTGCAGGAGGCATGCCAATGGGGGCTGCACGTCTGTCTTCTGGGGAAAGGGCAGAAAGGAGTCCTACACGGCAGGAGGTGAGGCTGGCCACCTGTCAGGTCCTGTGGGACCCTGCTAGGGACCCCAAGGAGAAGGAATACATCGAGTTGTTACCATCCAATACCTGGGAGCCGGGTGTGGGAGCAGGATGTGGCCAGTGTTGAGGGAAGAGGTGACCACCTTGTTCCCCAAGAGAGTCAGGCCAGCGGAGGTTGAGTGTCTCCCTAGGAGGCCCCTCGCTCCCCTGCACGTGGGGAGGTGTGGCCTGTGGGGGGACCCACACCACTGAGGGAGCCCGGGCTGAAGGCTTTGAGCTCCAAAGAGAATGGCTTTCACTCTAGGGCTTTGGAGCGTCCGTGGGGCCACCTGTGCCGAAGAGACACGGACATGAGCTCCAGGTGCAGCCTTGACCCTCCACGCCGGAGTGTGTGAGCCCTGCCCTGTGCTCACAATCTCTGCCTCTGGGGCACAGGTGTGTCTCTGCCTGGGCACACGTGGTGTGTGAGTCAGTGTGTGCAGGTCGCAGCGGGTGTGTGCATAGATGTAGTTATCTCTGTCGGCGTGAAATAGCAGATTTGCTCACCTCTAAGTCTGTGTGTGTGTGTCTGCATTTACTGGAGGCCCCTCGGTGTAGGAGATTCAATACAGTATTTAGAACCCAGAGAAGTGGATTCAAGCGCCAACTCTCTCCGCTTCGGGCTGTGGGACCTTGGGCAAGTCTCTTAACCCTTTGGAGCCTCTGTTCCCCTCTGCAGCCTGTCTGATTGCCGGGGCAGGGCCAGGATGGAATGAGATAATGCAGTAAAGGGCATTCTGGGTACTGTGTGGCGGCACACGAGTGAGCGGGTCACATCTGCGCCTGTCCGTGTATCATCCATTCGTTCCTCAGTCACCGAGAACCTCCCAGGCAGTGTGGACACGGCAGGGGACCAGGCAGGCTCACGTCCTCTCCCAGGAATGTGGGTTAGAGGGCAAACAGATGCTCAGATAATGATTCCTTTGGACTTGGGGCAGGAAGAATACAAGGTGCTATGACATGAGTCCTTACGGTGTGTGCGAGTGTGTATCTGTGACAATGAGTGTCTTAGCCACTTGGGCAGCTGTAAAAAACGACCACAGACTGAGCGGCTTATAAAACCACAGACACTTATTCCTCACAGTTCTAGAGGCTGGAAGATCAAGACTGAGGTGCTGGCAGGTCCAGTGTTGGGTGCAGGTTTCCTGGTTCACAGACAGTCAGCCTCTCTCTGGGTCCCCACGTAATGGAAGAGGCAAGGGGGCCCTCGGGGGTGTCCTTTGTAAAGATACTAGTCCGGTTCACGGGGGCTCTGCTCCAGTGACCTAGTCACCTCCCAAAGGCCCCACCTGCTCAGGTCCCCACCAACTCACTGGGCGTTAGGATTTAACAATGAATTTGGGGGGAGGGACACGAACATTCTGTGCAGAGCGGGGTGTCTGAGGGCGTTGACATGTGTGCCACACACACGGTGGCTGGTTATCGTCCCGCTCTCTGGGGCGCAGGGGTGGGGCGTGTAGCGGCAGACCTAGGAAACCTGCTGGGAGCCCGAGCAGTTACAGAGTAACCTGGCGGGAAGAGCAAATGAGGGAATCATATACAGATGAGGTCAGTGCAGAGTAAGATAATAAACCCAAATGGCAGCACGCTTGGGAAAAATCGTCAGACTTCGCTCCACAGTGACTCAGGGGTGGCTCTGCGGGCGTGTCTCACTGGAGGGCCTGAGTCTGTAGATCACCTGGGTGTTTCTGAGCAGACTTGAACTTCACTCTGCGCCCATGCTCTGCCAAGGTGCCGAACAGGTTCACAAGGGCCCCTGGGCTTCCCTACTGGGAGGGTCTGCTGCTGCCTTGGGGTTACTGGTCTGGAAGCATGTCCCTCCCCTCCAGCCAGGTGGCCTGTGGGCGGCCCCTCAGGCAAAACAGGGGCGCAGAACAAGGAAAAAGAGGAAGGAAAGAGAAAGCCTTGTGTTGATGCTTTCTGGACAGGCATCAAAAGTCTGGAAGCATCTCATTTCAGCACACACAGAATCTGGTGTGTGTGTGGGAGAGAAAACACAGAATTCTCCGGGCTTAGCAGCGTTGAAGTCCCAGGCCACATGGGCAAGAGAGGCTCTTCCAGAGTGTCTACCTGGGGTGGGTGGGCTTGCCCTTGCCCTCCAGCCACACTCTCCCAACCCTGGGCCCAAGGCTGGAAGGCAGACTCTTTGAACTTTAAGAAGGAGCATCAGACAAGTGGGAAGGGAGCTGGGCTGAGCTTAGTCACAGCTGCCCAGGAAAGAGTTTGCAGGAAGAAGAGGGTGGATATGGTAACAAATGCTGCAGACACTTAGAGGGGGGGAAACGTATTTGGAATTAGGAGGCCACGGGAGGTCCTGGAGTCTCTCTTCACTGGGAAACATTCGCGTATGGCCAGGGTTTCACATCACCATCCTGCCTCCCCTGCCTCTGCGGCTGCAGCTGCTCCTCCCCTCTCCCCCACCTCCTCCTGGGCTCAGACCACTGCTGTTCCAGGGAGGGGGTGGCCAAATCAGGACGGTGTTCTTGAAAAAACATCACTGATGGTGATGTAGTGATGCTCTGATTAGAAGTAGCAGCGTGCCCTTTGAATGTGGTAGAACACTGCCATCATCAGCAATGGCGAAAACAGTTTCCATAGCAACGACAGGTTTTGAAAAGATTACTGCGACTCTTTTTTCATTAGCTAGGGAAAGATGCCCCAACCCTCCATGCTGCAGGCTCCCACAAGCCGAGTGCGTGCAGGAGGAAGTGGGGCTGAGTCCGACAAGGGTTCCTGTGTGGTCCTGAGCGCAGGAACCTGCGGGAAAATCAGCGAGGGCCCTGACACCACTCAGCAAATCTTTCTGGCCCAGCTTACTTAGACTTTAAAATCAAACAGGGTTAAATTTTTCTTCCCTTTTAACCATGTGTCACTAAAGAGAGGTGGATCGGGGAAACAGAGGCCACGGCCATCCTCACTCACTGACACGGCGTGCCTGCCCGCCCGCCTGAAGCCGGGAGCCGCCTCCGGGAGGGGCCGCCTGTGTCTTGCCATTGTTACTTCCCTAGCATGGAGCAGAGTTCCGGCAGATATAGGAGCTTATTACATGTTTGTTGGAAAAAATAACTGAGAAGAGAGAAAAATATTTTCTCCTATGATTTCTTCTCCTCATCCCGCTCCACTCTGTGTTTTGGAAGCACAGCCCTGAGTCGGGCTCTGAGGCTTTCCAGAGCATCGGGCTGCGCCACATGTAAGGCACAACCTGCACTGCTAAAAGTTTTTGTGTGACTCAGATGTGCCTCGTAAGGGCCATTAAACAACAGATGAAGCCTTCCAAGTTGCCTGCCTTCTCCCTGGCCCATTTTGTCACTTCCTCCAAGGCTGTCCACAGGTGGACGTCCGGCAGTGCCGGTGTAGCCGCTGGCCCCTGGCCATCCTGCCTAGTCCTTCCGCCCCAGACCCGTGCTTGAAGGAGAGACGGCACCCCGAGTGTCGCTGTCACTGTCAAACTGCCCCTTGTTCACCCATGCCTCTATGTGTCTCTCTCTTTACGCATCTTCCTCACAGTCACATGAATTCCTCCACATCTGAAACCACAGTTTTAGATTCTTGTTCTCGTCACTAAGCTGGATATAGTAAGAGAGTACTTTTTAAAATAAGTGAATCAGTAAGTGCAGGAGGTAAGGCGTAAATACACACATAATATATAGTACAAATACACTAAATTATACTTAGTAAATGCATGATAAGTCTATAATTACAAACTAGAGCAGTCCATCCATGAACCTAAACTCCACAGGAATCTCTGGGAGCTTGGGTTTGGGATTCAAACCATATTTTATTTTTTGTTTAACCTCCACCAAAGGGCAAAGGGTTTCCGAACAACTTTGGAACAACTGGAAAGCCCGGGAGTTTCAGATTAAAGACACAGAAGTGAATGGCCCACACGTGGGCCGCTTGAGCGCCGCCTGGAGGGGCCGGGTCCTTTGTCCCTGCACAGGCAGTGCATCCTGGGTGCAGCTAAGGAGGCCCCGCTGCTGCGGGCATCTACCGTGTGTTACCACACGGCCAGGGATGCCCTGCGTGTTGTGCAGGGTGCGGTGTGCGGTGCACACTTATGCACTTGTTTAATGAGTGCTTCCTGAGTGCCCCCGATGTACGGTCCTTGCTCTGGGCACTCGGAAGCAAGGCCTAGCACAACGGACAAAGGTGGAGAGGCTCAGACAACAAACGGGTCAACAACGGGTGGTGGGTAAGGGGGGAGAGGATGTGCTGATGTGGGGTGCACACGGGGGAGGATCTCTGTGGGAAGGTGGCATTGCAGCAGATTCCCTGAAGGAAGGGAAGGAACAAACTATAAGGCTGTCTCTAGGAAGAATGTTCTAGAAAGAGGCAGAGTGGGCCTGAGGGTGAGCAGGGCTGTGTGACTAGAGTGGAGAGAGTGAGGTGACTGGGCAGCTAACAAGACCAGGTCATGAGGTCCTGCCAGGACTTTGACTCTGACTCTGAGCAACAGGGGAGCCACCGGAGGAAGGAGAGTCGCCTTCTCTAACCCATGGTGGATGAGCCCCGTGGTGCAGAGAGGAGAAATCGCTGCGAGGGGGACAGGAGCAGAGCAGGAGACCAGATGGAGGTGGTTGAGAGAGTCCCGGTGAGCGGAGGTGGAGGAGGTGAGGGGACGTGGTGGACCGAGGTCTGGATGCGTTGGGAGTGGAGCCGACAAGCTTTGCCGGTGGATCGAATTTGGGGAGCGAGAGAAACAAGGAGTCAGGGGTGACTTCACATTTTTGTCTTGAGCAACTGGAAGAACAGAGTTGCCATTTAAAGGACAGGCCTGGGCCTCTCGCTCCATCTGTGTTCGTTTCCTGTGCTAATGGAACAGGGTAGCACACGCTCCGAGGCTTTGGAGGGACATGAACTGCCTGTCCCACAATTCCGGTCCGAAACCAGTCTCCATGAACTCAGACCAAGGTGTTGGCAGGGCTGTGCCCCTTCTGGGGGCCCAGGGGTGGGAGGGGGAGGGCACAGTGAGGCCTGGTGTACATGGCTTCCCGTGGCTCAGTTTCGCCCCCTGAAAAATGGGGTGAGGACACACCTCCCTGCCAGGGTTGTCAAGGAATGAAAATGGGCCAACGGCCTTGAGGGCTGAGATCCCTGGGCGGGCGGGCAGGGTGTATGCACACCAGTCAGCATGCTAGCCACCCGGGGAAGTCTCCAGGGTAGGCTCTTCTAAGGGAGCTGTTTGTTTTGGTTGTAGCACAATGGAGCATCCACAAGGCCCCAAGAAGCCCCTGTCTGCGAAAAGAGCCAGGTCTCTGGACAGATTGCCCAACCCCAGGAAGGACTCGGAGTCATGGGGCTGCCAGGGCCCTTCCCTGCCCACCACCTCCTCCAGACAGGCACTTCCAAGGAGTGCCAGTGATGGGAGCAGGTATCCCAAGAGCCCACGGGCTTCGGAGGTTCCAGGCACCACAGGCACAGCCCTGAGCCAGGAGGGGACCAAGGAGTTTCTCCCCAGGGAGCAGAGGCTTCCGAAGGATGCCAAGAAGGACAAGGCCCAGAGTCGGGCCCAGCAGGGGTTGCTGAAGACCATGATAAACTTCTTCCTGAGGACGGGCCCTGAGGAGACCAGAGAAAAGGCCAGCAGGAGAGCCAAGGGGAAGGAGGGCTTCCCTCAGCCCGCAGAAGCCCCCGAGTCACTGGGGGAGCCAGCTCCCAGAAAGAAAGCCCACGACAAGAAGGCCAGCCGCAAGAAACATGGCCACAAGAAACACGCTGATGAGCAAACCAGGGGGGTCCAAGGTCAGGAAGTCCAAGGCCAAGAGGAAGCGCTTCCCCAGACGGCTGCTGTCTCGTGCTCTGGAGAGGCTGACCAGGGGCCGGGACCCAGGGGTGAGCAGAATGTGCCTGTTTCTATGGTAACCCCATTGCCCCACCCCCAAAGGCTAGTGTGTTCTAAGCTGGCTTCTCAAACCTCTCAAAAGAGGAGACCTGGAAGGTAGGACAGCTGTCAGGAACGACAGCACTCTGTCACTTCTTTGAGGCATTTCCACCACCAACCAGCTGTGTGACTAGGGGCTGGTGACTTTCCTTTCTGAGCCTTAACCTTTTGGGAGTGGCTGTGGCCCAGAGCTGGCATGTGGAAAGTGCTCAATGAATGATAGGTGTTATTGTTGATTACTCTAAACATGGACCAGGGAGGAAGGGGAAAGCAGGGAGCAAAGTGAGGATGGAAACCCTGCCCTCCACATAGTCCACCTGTGAGGGCTGGGGCAGGGTGTCAGGGGGGACAGAGCCGGCTCCTGGGGTGCCACTTCTAGACTTGGCTCCCTCGGGAATAAACCTGCTGTGTGATCTTAAGCAAGTTGCTGCTCCTCTCTGCAACCTTTGATTCCTTATCTGCAAAAAGAAGGAGCTAGTCCCCAAGGTGCCTTCCTTTTCTGACTCCTAGCATCCTGGAGTTGAATGCCCACAGCCACGTGGAGGGAGATGGAGCTTTGCCTTGTAGCATCAAAAAGTGAGCATGTTGAAATGGAGAGAGGAGACTCAAGGAAGATCCAGGATATTCTGGGGGGTGGATGGAAGGACGTCTGAGTTGAGGCAGCCTCTTTTCAGATGGAAATCTTGGTGTGTTTCTGAAGTTTTGGTCAGGACTAGAGCTGGCTACAGCAGTGCCCTCCTGCTGGGAATTCTGTGCTGTTTCCTTGTATCAGAAGAATGTTACTGACATACCCCTTATGCCCCCCTGCCACCCACACTTGCTTTCATCTTTACTCCAGGTGGGGAGGATACTGGTCTCCACCAGTCCTTGCTCATCGAAGGCCAGGATGCTGGCATCTCGGCACCTTCTTCTCAAGCCACGGGCTGCTGTCAAAAAGAGGAGCTCAAAAAGCTTGACCGTGAGTCAGGAGCTACTGTGTCTTCTTTGCCTGCAGCTGGGGCAGCCACTGCCCAGTGAGACAGACTGCTCTGGATGACCGCTTGGGGCTTCAATGGCCGCTCTCAAAATGCATGTGCTGATCTTGCCCCTTCTGGTGCTTTGGGCCACATTTACTTAGAGTTTCACAGAAGGGAGCTTGGGAGTTAGAATGGCCACTGGCAGATGTGCCTGCTTGTGTGTTCACAAGCATGGGACTTTTTGTGTATGTCTTTAAATTTATAAGAGCAATTTAGAGGAATATAGAATTTAAATATACAGAAGAGTGGAAAGAATAGTTCTGTGCACACTCATATGCTCACAGTTGTTAACAGCTGGCCATATTTGCTTTGCTGTGCATTCGTGCATGTGTGCTTCTGTTGCTGAACCATTTTTAGTAAAATAATGCTCCACTCTTGAGTACTTAAGCACAGGTCACCAAGAAAAAGGACAGTCTCATTCATAACCACAGTTCGGTTATTGTCCCTAATAAAATCAATAATGTTCCATTAATCTAATTCCTTGTAAAGAAAGGGCATATTTTTAAAGATATGAAACAAAGGATCTTTAAATTCACTTGTCGAAGGAAAACTAAAGGTGTTCAGTTGGTTATTGGGAAGGTGTTTATTTTACATTCTGTTTTCTCACATGAGAGGAAATCAGCTGGTAGACTGAGTCAAGGAGTAAAAGCCAGGAAGGATCTATAAATGAGGGGAGTGAGGGAGACCAGTGAGGGGTGAAACAGTCTGCAGATGCCCTGGGGACAGGGAATCTCATGTGCACCTCCTTCCGCGTGCACTCATCAGCTAGTGGCAGCTAGCAGAGGCCACTCTGAGCCAGTGTCTTTGCAGAGGCAGGGTGGGGTATCAAGGGAAACCGCTGGTGTTGCTTGTGGCTTCTCTGCTAAGACTTGGCAGTGTGGTGGAGGCATCACCACGGCAGGCTGTCTGTGTCGTGCGGGCTGGGGTCCCTCCTTCCTCTAGCCCCACCTCAGGCCAGGTTTCCGACTGGCATACTGCAGGTTGGAATGTCAGCATTAGCCTTGCAAAGTATTTCTAAGCACGGCCCCTCATTGGATGGCCTGACAGTCTTCCTAGGGAAGCAGAACAGGGATTATGCTCCACATTTCACAGGGGAAGAGATGAAGGCCCAGAGAGATTACGAACTTTACCCAAGGTCACACAGCTTGCTGAACCCAAAGCAGATATTCACAGACCTGTGAAGTTCTAAGGAAATAGTGGGACACAAGTTTAGTGTCTGGAGGACTGATCTAGAATTTCCTGCATGAAATTTCCTTCTTTGGCCTAGTGTCTTTCCTGCAGACCTTCCAACCCTCTCTCAAAAGGACCAGCCTCTGGGATATGGCGCTTCTGCCACTTCTGTGGCCTAAAAAGCTTCTTTTAGGAGGACCCTCATTTAACACAGAAGGGCCCAGGTGGTCCCAGGAGTCCAAGAGAGTGGTTAGAAAGCATTCTCCATGCATCTAGAAAGATTAACTGGTCACTCACTTTCTTCCAGAGGAAACTATCATCCGGATGATAGTGCAAATGCTCCGGGAAGTGGGAGACCAGTGGGAAGAAGAGGTGAGGAGACACCTGCCTGGAAGGTTCCCAGGGGCCTGCACCTCCTCCTCCACCCTCCCTCCTTCTCCCTCTCCCCTCCCCCTCCTGCTCAAGCCTACCTGGTCCTTCCAGGCCTCCCAGCTCCCCTGCTGAGGGCTCTGTCACCTCCCTTGCCTGGGGTCACCCTGAAGCATTTGGCTGCTATTGAGTTGCTTCTCGGGAGCTTTGCTCTCTCCTCAAGGTCAGGGGCTGGACTCAGTTTCTCTCATCTCCTCACAGCAGCTTCTAGCCTCTCAGCTGGAGGTGGCTCCACAAAACCCAGCACCACCCCTCAGGAAGAAATCCCAGGAGAAGAAGTCTAACCTCAAGAAAAGCTTTTCTCATAAGAAACACAGCTCTGAGGAGCCCAAGAGAGCGGGGCCCACAGATGTCTCCAGCCCGGAGTCCCGGCCGTCCAAGAGGCCCAGCTTTCTGTACATGTGCGTTGGGGGCCATCGGCCCTCCATCTCCAGCAGCCTTGGTGAGCAGGCTTACTGTTACCGTAGCAACGATGCAGCTGCCTCCAGCTCTGGAAGCTTCCCCAGGGCTGGGATTGGCCACTGGAAGAGCAGCTGGGCCAGTTGACTTTCGCTCTTCCCTGAGCAGCATGGGGAGGGCCCTGGGGAGGAGGAAAGGGATGCCAGTGGGCCACCGCCACACATGAAACCTCACTGCATTGACAAGCCTGAGAAGCCCCTAGAGGAAATTGTGTTCAGGGACCCCCATCGTCCTGTCTCTCCACAGCCTCAGCTCCACACCCTGGCAGTGCGGAGCCCAGGCAGGAGGGAAGTGGAGACTGGGAGGCAGGAGACCCGGGCTCTGAGCTGTACTTTCTATGTCATTCTCCATCTCTGTGCCTCAGTCTCCTGGCCTGTGACACTTGCCCTCAGCCATTTTATTATCATCTCCATTTTTTAATCTCCACTTTACAGACGAGGGAACTGACACTTAGGGAGGTAAAACAATGTGTGCAAGGTCATGGCCCATCAACGATGGAGCCAGAGACCAGGCCGAAAG
This sequence comes from Tonatia bakeri, assembly GCA_004024845.1. Classification (NCBI taxonomy): domain Eukaryota; kingdom Metazoa; phylum Chordata; class Mammalia; order Chiroptera; family Phyllostomidae; genus Tonatia; species Tonatia bakeri. The sequence continues at coordinate 21,533 of PVIA01007239.1, forward strand.
GATGTCCTGGCTGTCAGGCAAGAACAGCCTCGCAGGTCATCCTGGGCCGGGTAATTTGCATTTTAAAAAAGAGGGGGTGATATTTGACACCAAAGAGTGAACTTTCATGCAGGGGCTTCTGGCAGATATGTTAACTCATTCTGTGGCATTTACTCTCCAACTAGTGGATCAAGCCAAGATGATGGAGGGGTGAGGTCTCTGGGGAGGGAGGCGAGGGAGCGGAGCCGAGGAGGCCAGGTGTGTAAGTGCAAAGGCCCTCCCCAGCAGCTCACGTCCACCCTGGCTCATGCCACCATGACCCGGCATGGAGTGGGTGGCGGCCGCTGTGCTAATGTCTCTGCAGTAGCTAACAGCCTCGGAACTAACAAAACATCATTGTGCTATTCAGACTTGGAAGAACCGGAAGTCCAAGAGGCCTTGTCTACAGATTGTGGGGGTCCAAGTCCCTGCGAACTTTCCACCCAAGTAGGAAGCCGGGGACCCGGAGAGGACGCGCAGCTGGACAGAGCCTCAGAATGCAGTCAGTACCCCTCCCTTTTTCTCAGAGGTCCCTTGGAAACCGTATGGCCCGACCCCATCACTTGCAGAAGAGGAAGAACCAGAAAGAGGCAGAGACTCGTCCTGACCTCCCACTGAGTGCAGCGGGCTGGGGAGGCAGCGTGGGCCAGGCTGCTGTTACTCACCCGGTCTGGCCTCCATGTGAAATGCCCTCCTTGGTGGGGCCCACGTTAGCCGCAGGCACTGGCCCTCGGCACGGGCTCCGTAGACAGCGTGATTTAGGGCCTGGGTTTGAATTTGGACTCTGACCTCTTCCAGCTGCATTTACTTGGACAAGTTGCTTCATCTCTGGTCTCAGTTTCCTCATCAGTATAATGGGGGTAATAATAGTACTGACTTCATAGAGCTGTCAGAGGTGCTAAATGAATGAACGCAGGTGAAGTGCTTAGAGCAGTACCTGTTATCAGCTAATAAATGTCAGCTGCCACCTATTGTTACTATTGTGGTTGTAGTAACCACAACCTGTGGGTCTGTCTGGTTTCAGGGGCTGCAGGTCTGTTTTCCCAACTCACTTGCAATTTCCTCTAAGTCAAGGGCCATAGCTCAGTCTCTCTCCTCTGGCCCGAGGATAGGATGGCCCGAGAGGTAACGAGGATAGGATAAAGAGGGAAAGAGGATAGGAAGGGGTAGGGGCCATGGGACAGAAGCTCAACAAAGGGTAGCTGCTGTCATAGGCCCGAGAGGTAACGAGGATAGGATAAAGAGGGAAAGAGGATAGGAAGAGGTAGGGGCCGTGGGACAGAAGCTCAACAAAGGGTAGCTGCTGTCATCATTATTGTTTTATCATTGGCAGAGCCAATCTTAGAATACTAATCACTGTCGGTTCCATATGTCTGAATATACTCTTAAAGATCTGCTTCTGCCCTGGCTGGGTGGCTCAGTTGGTTAGAGCATCACCCCCATATGCCAAGGCTGTGGGTTCGATCCCCAGTCAGAACACACACAAGAGTCAACCAATCGATACATAAATAAGTGGAGCAACAAATTGATGTCCCTCCCTCTCTCTCAAATCAATTTAAAAAAAAAAAAAAAGACCTGCTTTCCTCTAACTCCATTGGCCTTGTTTGCTTTTCACAAAAAATGTGCCGTGAAGGGGAACCAAGTAGGGCCCCCATGCTGTTCCTTATGCCTCACCGGGGACGGACAGAGAGTATGTTCCGTTGAAACCAGCTCTGCCCTCAGGCCAGAAGTGGCCTGAGAAATGGTGGGTCCCCAGTGGGTCAGGACTGAGGTGGCCACAAATGCAAACTCATTAGCACTCTGGAGCCCCATGAGAATCACCCACCTGGGCCTCAGGAAATGAAGACTGACCAAAGAAATGTTTTTCTTTTACTAGAGTGTGAGCAGTTGCTTTGTTCTTTTTTAGAAAAATTTATCCAGAAGATCATCGCCCTACTCCAAGATGAGGAGGAACAGGAGGGAGAGAAGGTGAGGAGGACGTCCCCCGCTAACCCTGACCCTCACTGTGGATCCCCCGGGCTACTGCCCGGTGTAATAACTTCCCTGTGTCTCGCCCAGTTCTATATCTTGTCGGAGACTTGCTCCTGACGCTCCTCCTTCCTGAGGCTGCAGGACACTCTTTTTCCCACCTATGAGCATCAGTGGTTCTTTTTCCTGGGCCACACCCTCTAGGCCACTGTGGGTCTGTCTGGTTTCAGGGGCTGCAGGTCTGTTTTCCCAACTCACTTGCAATTTCCTCTAAGTCAAGGGCCATAGCTCAGTCTCTCTCCTCTGGCCCACAGCAACTTCACGTCCAGGAGCCAGAGGTGGCTGTAGAACACCTGACACCACCCTGCAGGAAGAAATCCCAAGAGAGAAAGTCCAGCTTCATAAAAGCTTTTTCTCATAAGAAACATGGCTCCAAGGAGCCCAAGAAGGGGGGACCTGCAGGTGCCGCCAGCCCAGAGTCCCGGTTGCTCAAGAGGCCCAGCTATCTGCCCCTGTGTGTTGGGGGCCATCGGCCCTCCAGCACCAGCAGCTTTGGTGAGTAGGCCTGGTGTTGCCATGGTAACAGGCTGCCTCTGACCCCAGGCTTCCTCCAGGGCAGGGGTTGGCCAGCTGTATGGCCTCTCATTCAGTCCTGACTTTTGCTCTCTGCTCTGGAGAGGTGTGATAAGACCGTGGGGAGGAGAGAGGAGTGGGCTGCTGGCCGGACCCACCGCTCACAACACACTCCCCCGTCCCACCAAATACACATTTAGAAACAAGTGTGGTATGAGAACAGTGCACCTGCCCACAGACAAGTGCATCAGAGTCACCTGGAAGCTAACAGAACCCAGACCCAGGTCTGATGAAGGAGGACTTGCCCCAAGTTGTCCTTCGCTGCACCCGAGCGCGAGGCCCCCTGGTTTATAGTGATTAGCATGACGTCTATGGAGCACCCACTCCATGCCACTTTCACACATTATCTCATTTCACCAGCTCACAAACCTGAGAGGCCAGTTTTATTACTCCCATTGGCCAGATGGAGAAAGTGAGGTTCCGACAGGCTAAGTGAATTGGCAGAGCCTCCCAGAGTTAAAGGGGAAGTGCATTCGCCTGCCTGTCTTCCTCCTAGGCAGAGAGGAGGCAGAGGGGCTGGTGGAAGAAAGAATGAGATTTCTGGAGGGGGCAAATAGAGTCCTGTAAACTGCTCTGAGGTGGGTCCAGGGGAACTGGGGCTCACCCAGGAGCCTGGAAAACCGGACCCCTCTCGTGCCAGTGCCTGTGGACAGGTGCCTGTCAGAACCTGGGCACAGTGATGTGCTTGGGGACTGGAGACGGGCGCAAACACACTCACGCCGGCTCCTTTCCGCCCGCAGAGCTGGAGGACCGTGAGTTCCAGGAGTCTTCGCCTGCAGAAGGGGGACGAGTTGGATCCTCAGAAGCATCATCCCAGGCCAGAAGCCACAAACTGGAAGGGAGACCTCTGCCAGATGGAGCGTGTGAATCTAGTTAGTACCATCTGCTGTCCCCTGGGACAGTGCCCTGTGGAGTTCACAGGCCAGACCTGAGGCCCTGACCGTGTGGCTCAGTGGGTTGGGCGTCGTCCCACAAAGCCAAAGGTCACTCGTCTCACCCCCCGTCGGGGCATGTGCCTTGGTTGTGGGCCAGGTTCCCGGTTGGAGGCGTGCAAGAGGCAACCGACTGATGTTTCTCTCACAGGCCATACTTGAGCAGGGGACTGGGAAGGTAGCCAACAAAATCCCGGGGGACTCTGAGGACAGGCAGGAGATAGGGTTGGCCTTCCAAATGGGGCTATTGGGACAGGGCTGGAGGTGAAGAGCCTTTTTCAGGTAGAGAACACCCGTCTATTCTGTGGGAAATAACTTCACCCCACCCCACCCCTGTGGTTTGCTTGAATGTTTCATTAAACCCCTAGTTTGCTGTGGTCTCATAATCAGTGGCATACTGGCCAACAAGTTCTTGGAGGGGCCGTGTGAAGAAGGGAAGCCCCGATCTGCAGCCTTTGAAGATTTCTGTGGCATGAACATCCCCACTGTGGCCGATTTCAAGCTGCCAATACTTTATAACCACGGGTCGACAATTTCCCTGCATATTTACAATTAACCCTTGGTGGGAGCAGCCACCTGCAGAGCACTGCCTATAGCCCTGGCTGATGGGCACATTCCTGCTCCATCAGTAGCCATGGAGTTCCCCTCCCTGCATTCTGATTAGCTGCTCCTGGTCCCTGCTCCCATTCCTGACTGTGCTACTCAGTAGCCCGGATAAGGGCCACTGGGAGGTCTGTTTTCCCACCTGTCTAATGGTTACAGGTGAAACGCAGCAGCCCGAAGTCCCTTCTGTTTCTGTACAGCAAACCCAAATGAAGCTCTCATGCTGCAGCTCTCGTTGAGGGAAGACTTTTCCGTGCCCTTCATAACTCATCTGTGTGCTCTGTGTTAGAGACATGATAGTCGTAATCCACAGACGTGTTACTGCAGAACTTGTCAACAGTCTCGATTCTTCTTTGCTTTCCTCAGAGGAGCTGATCATCCAGAAGCTGGTGGCCCTTCTCCAAGAAGTGGATGGCCATTTGGGGGAGCAGGTAAGAACTACTTAGTCCCCCCAAGGGCAACCCCAGGGGCCTCACGAACCCACCCCTGAGACCTGGGTTCAATCCCCATTTCTGTAGCTGGCTGACCTTGGGCGTGTCCGTTCACCTCTCTGAGCCTCAGTTTCCTCTTTTGCAAACAGAGATAAATACCTACTTAACAAAGTTTAGTGCATGCATAGAAAATGCCACACATGTAGCAGATGAGATGAATGTTAGTTTACAATAATATAAAGCTCACGTGGCTCCCCATCCAGCCAGGACCTCCTCCAATCCAAACCCTTCTTGCAGTGCTGCTCAGGGCCCACCTCCGTGGGTCTGGAGGGATTTGAATTGGGGTCAGCCCTGGCACACCCTTCAACATCTAGGCGGTCTCCAGTTCTTCGAAGCTTTTAGATTTTCCTCCCCTGCTAGGTAGCCTATAACAGACAGTTCCCTGCCCCCCAACACCTCACAGTCTATGTGGGGAAACAAACATGTCACATATGAAGGGGTCGTCGGGTGTGAGCTCAGGTCACTGACACAGCGATCAGCTGGAGGGCCTGCAGGTGCCTCACAGCGCTTGGCCTCCTCCCCACGGCCAGAGCCTGAACACTTGTGCCTGAGGACTGGCCCCCAGAGCCACTTTGCCACCACACAAAGGTTGGAATGGACACCCTCTCCCACCCCAGGAGCAGCTCTCAACCAATGACTGATAGGAGCTGGTGCACACAGCCCCCAGCCCCTCGCCCTGGGTTGGGGAGAACTTTGAGGAGCTGGTTCCTGCAGTGCCCCGTGGGGGTGGGCTGCAGCCACCACCTGTGTGGCTGCTTTCCCATCCTCATCCTAGGTCTTCATTTCCCATCAGGGTTCCCGGGGTCACTCTCAACATGTGGGAGCTCACCCCAGACCTTGTCTCTGGGTCTGCCTCAGGGGGAGCCCAGCCTAAGACATTTAAGTACGAAGAAGAGGAGGTTTAGGGTGGGAACTAAAACTCACACACATCTATGCTGACAAAACATTTCACATAAACCACCTCACTGAATCCACCCCACAACAATAGTCAGTGGAGGGTGCTATCCCTCCCATTTTCTACATGACCAAGCAGAGGCTCAGAGAGGTCACACAGCCAGTGCACGTGATTTAAACGTAGTTGTCTGGGTCCGAAGACCTGCACATTCCCCCCACTTTGTCCTGCTGTTTGCAGCTGGGCCTTGCAGCACAGATGCTGAGCGGCTGTGGGCAGTGGAGGAACTGAACCCAGGAGCCGTCCCAGGGATAACAAGGCACACCTGCCTGGCCATGGGTGGGACGGTCACCTGCCAGCAACACTGATGGCCTGCTTTCATTTCTGCTTCCAGATCAGGCGGCACCCCAGCTTTAAGAGGTTTTTTTACCAGCTCCCAGACTCATCTCTCATAAAACTGACCGCCACCCTGCGCAGACAGGGTGCCTGCTCCCCGGAGTCCGACAGGAACCCTGCTGAGAGGCCCTACCAGTTCGCCTTTGGCTTGGCCAACAGTCGTCACAACGTCCCCAGCCTGATGGGCCTGCGCTACCCCCAGTTCCCGTACCGGGAGGCCCCGCAGGTGGGAAATGGGACAAGGCGCAAGGGCACAAGCGAGGACAGGGTCGTGGTCAAAACAGGATCTGCTTACTGTCCCCTCTTTGCTTACTGTCCCCTCCCCCCTGCCCAGTTCAGGACTTTTGGGGTCCAGCTCAAATGCCACCTGCTTGCTGAGGCCTTTTGAGACAATTCTACACCACGGTGACCATTTTCCTTCCCCACACCCTCACTGGCTTTACTTGCATTTTCCTTATTGGCCCTGGTGTCTAACTGTGCAGGTTTTCATGCTTTTTGACATCGTATGGAGCACTGGGCTGGCTGCTAGCTAAGCTCGTCCTCTTATTATTTCAGGGGTTCTGCTGCTTGGCTTCCCAACTTGTGACTGCCATAAAATTTAAATAGCAAAGCACAGTAAGATCACATTCAAATAAGGGGTGGTGGAGGCAGACGAGAAGGCTCCACGGGGTGTTTGCTGCTGGAGGGCTTCCTGGAGGCAGCCCATGCAGACCTTGGCCGGAGGATTAACAGTAGCCTCCCCTCTGCAATTACTCTCACTCTTCTGATTGTTTTCATGCTTTTCCCTCACCCAAGGCTCGGAGATACTCCCTGTAGAAATAATACTTATCATCGTGTTTTCAAAAGTCTGAGTTTTCACATGTTTTCTGGAGGACCCTGATGAACAATTTTCCCTTCCCCTTTCAAATCCACTAAAGATAACCTGCTTACAAACATTGGACCCTGCTCTATAGAGCAGAAGCTACTGAGTGAGGGCGTGACTTTAAAGGAAAGGAATGTTGTTGGTGTGGGACACACAGATCCAGAACTTCTGCGTCCTGGGAAACCAGAGCGCTGTCACCACCACTCACACCCCGTCTTCCTCTCCTGGAATGAGCTTCCGATGCCACGGGCTGAGGCTCACAAGAAAGGTGGTCCTTCCCCATGACGCCTATGCCTTGTTATTCCAATGCTCCACACCGCTCTGGCTTGCTCTCCTGCTGAGAACTCCTCCTAACCTCTGACCTCTCTTTTCTCAGCCTCACTGTCTTCTCCCGGAGAGTGGGGGTATTACAGACGGTTTGGGCCCTAAGATGGATTAGGTAACAGCTTATGGAGCGATCCAAGTTCTTTGGGAAAGACATTACAGAAACATGAGTGCTGACACCCTCAGGAACCCTGACTCCATCCTCTGGGTCCATTCATTCATCCATTCATTCATGCGACCTATAGATAGTGCACAAGGCTCTGTGAGGGCCTGTGGAATGTGCTGCTAGTGGAGGAGACAGAATGTTTACTGATGACAAAATTTAATGTCAATTAAATGCCCAATTAGTGGTAATTGAGGCCAATAAAGCAAATTGGTTCTGGGAGACTTCTGGGAGGTGGCAGGCATTGATTTTGAGGATGGAGAGGCTGTAGATGGGGGGAAAGGACAGGCAGGCAGAAGGTGCCCTGTGAGCAAAGACCCAGAGGGGGAGCTAGTGTGCTGTGTTGGTGGGTTAATGTGAAGTCCATTGTCACCAGAGTGGAACCTACAAATAATCGAGCTCTGGCTAAAACTTCTGTTCTTTTTCTCCTCGCAGAACATCACAAGCCCTGAGGTACAAAGTCCAGACTGAACGCTGTGCTTCACACTCAAGTACACCCTTGAACAGTCCAAAGAACTGGTGGCTTTAGCCAGGACACCCTGAGGGTGCTTCATAATTGTCCCAACTCGGGGATCCGCAGACAGGGCTGCAGACAAGAGCGGACGACCATCCTGTGTCCTCCTGTCATCACCGGCTTATTGAGACTGAGGATGCACAAAACATTCTTCCTCAGAGCGAGAGGCAGAGACCGTGCTGGGAGAAACAAGCGCTGGACCGGGAGTTAGGAGACCTGGGCGTCCAGCTGCTGACCTGCTTCAAACTTGCTGCAAGGCCTCCTGTACCCCTGTCCTCTCCAGACCTTGGGTTCTGGGTTGGATGAGGTGACCCATTGTATGCCTTCTGGTTCTATACTGCTAAAATCTGTCTAAACAGGGTAGGGAGTGTCTTACTCTGTGGCTAAATAGACCCTCCCCACTGAGCTGGAGGCACTCACCAAGTGAATGAATGAATGAGTGAATGAATGAATGAATGAAATGGTGGGGAACTCCTAAGATCCAGGCAGTGTGTTAGGCATTCACAGCCTTGCTCCTCAGCTGGAATTGCACAGCCAGTGATTCTACCCCTAAACTGCAGGGCAGGAGGAAAGGGGGGGGCTGCCCCGATGAGCATGGTGTAGAGAGTTGGGCCAGGATGCTAAGCCCCTGCTTCTGCTGACAACCCTAGTGCCAACGTAACCTGCCCTTGGGTTTTTACTTTTATTTGAGAGTTACTAAATCCTTAATCTTTTTCCTTATTATTTGATTCACAGAGCTAAAAACATGCCAATATCATATAGAAGACTTGCTGACATTTTTTCAGATGTTGGTTTTAATGAGTCTTTAGTTTTAAAAGTAAATTTTTGTTTAATCTTTCACCAGAACATCCAGATGCGCTTAAACAGGTGTGCCTCTATAGGCAACACATAACTTGTTCAGTTCATGGTGTTTACTGCCCATACAGATTTGTAGATGACTCCAGGAGCTCTGCAGGCCCAGCTAGGGAAGACCTACAGATTGGGGATCACTGGTCTCAGAAACCTTCCAAACCTGTGTCCTGTCATTCCATCACCAGAGAAAGGAAGCTGATGCCTTTCAGCTCCCCCGTCTCATGGGCTTTGCCAAGAGTCAGTGAGAACGTGAATGTGAAGGGTCTGAACACTGCGTAGCCCCAGGTCCATGCATGTCATTTGTGCTACAGACCCAGTCTGGTAGTTTTCAGGGAACTGGGGAGGGCTTCAAGCTGGACGACCACGGACGGTAGCACGGGTGTGCTCTGCTCAGGAGCACCACGGCCTGGGACGTGCTATTTTCTTCCTAGACATTGTGGGTATGTAGATTTATGATGACTGTTTTCTAGCTGATGGCAGTGGTCTTGAGAAAGGGCCCCTTTTTATTTTTGTCCAAAGGTGAGGTGTGGGCTGTTAGGGGCTCTGCCTTCTGCAACTGAACAGTTTCAAGAGCTTGGCTCCAGTGCACACATCTCCCACGTGTCTGTTACCTCCGTGCACGCTGCAGGGTGGGGAACACAGCTCTTGGACGCCGCCTGGAACACGAGGCCGTAGGGGAGAGGGAGTTAACAACACCTGGATGGCAAACTCAGTCTTGTCACCCTTGAAGGACATGGTGTTGCGGTGTGGAACCTGTGGCGAGCACTGTGGGGTGGGACTGGGGGGGGCGGGGGGGCAGGGACAAGTCCAGGGCAGAGGGCTTGGTGCTTAGATGGGACTGACCTCAAGCCTGAGGCAAAGTTCGGGAATTTCAACTAAGCATATTCTGAAAGTCACTTAGTGTTGTTGCTTCTAAGAAGTCAAGAGAGGTGAGCTATTTGTGGATTTATTTGAGGCAGTGTTTAGGACTACACTGCCAAAATGTGAAGGACAGGAGTCAGTTTTAAACGGGGGTCAGGAACCCTCCGCATGTAGTTTCTCCGTTGGAACGACGTTCTTTGAGCTGTGTGAGTGTTGGTATGAGCCCCGATGCCGGCATCCCCATCTCATCTTTGCACTGTGTTATCTGAACAAATAAAGAAGCTGACTTACCCAAAGGTCTCACCTGTATTACTCACAGTGGGCCAAGACAGGGCACACCAGTCACATCTAGGCCTGTCAGGTGCCTGAAAGGCTGTGGGGTCAGCCCCCTGGTCCCCACCTGGGGACCCTCTCTGGGTGCTTTCCAGGTGTCCCGTCCCTGGGGTGCCACCTTGCTGAGGGAGTGAAAAATAAGTGCTCTGGGCTAACGCTGCCCATCGGCCGATGACTTTGGAGGCAAATACTTGCCCTCCAGACCTCACATTCTTAAGGTGAATCTTAAGGTGACTCTCAAGGTGACAATTAATTGTATGACTAAGTAAATGTGGGCCAGTCCTGCTTCTCTACCATCTGTTGTATTAGTCCCTAAATTCTGACTCCTAAACTCTGTCCCCCAGAACAGAGGGGTAGGATTGACAGAATACAGTGCTTAGTTTGGGGTCTGGAAAATGTGGTCTCCGCTGAAATGCACTAAAGGCCTCCTTGCCCTCTCTCAGATAATTCGTGAGTTCTTCCAGTGGCTCCCAGGGGAAGGTGGCCTGTCTTCTTTTCAAACCACATTTCCATTCCCCAAGCCTTGAGGGCTCACCATAATGCTCTGAGGACAGCAGGGGGCAGTATTACTATCCTCGTCTCCCAGATGAGGAGGCTAAGGCTCAGCGTGGGAGGTGCCTCCTTCAAGGTCACATAGCTACAGACAGAACAATCCATTAGTTCATTTATTCAGCCAATTTTTATTGAGCACTTATCATGTGCCAGGTCTGATGTAAAGGACACAGTCCCGCCCGCAGGATGCTGATGGACCTCACTGGCTATGGGAATGTCGTGTCAATGGGACACCGTGTGGGGGTGGGCCTCCCTCAAGTCACACCACGGAGGCTTCCCAGAACACTGGGGTGTATGGCAGACCTGGCTGCTTTGAACGGCTCTTAAAAGGTGGGCAAGTAATGTCAAGACATAATTAACCTAATTTCTCACCCTGAGAAGTCAGGAGGCTAAGTGGGTGAGTCAGAGATAATGGGTTCAGGTGGGAGCTGGTTGAGTTTGGGGTGTTAACAGGGTCACAGTGAGGGCAGCACTGTAGCTATCACTCAGATATACTTGTTTGGGAAACCAGAGAGTGTTCTGGCCTTGGCCTTGGCACCAGTGAGACACCCCAGTTTCAAAGCATGGTGACTATGGCATCAAAAAAACAATCCAATAGCTCTGGCTGGTATGGCTCAGTTGGTTGAGTGTTGGCCTGTGAACCAAAAGGCCACTGGTTTGATTCCCTACCAGGGCACATGCCTGGGTTGTGGGTTTGGTCTCACATGTGAGAGGCAAGAGATCCATGTTTCTCTCTCCCACTGATGTTTCTCTCGGTCTCCTTCCCCCTCCCTTCTCCCTCTCTAAATAAATAAATAAATATTTAAAAAACCAAAACAAAAACAATCCATTAGTGTCTTTTTTTAAGCATAAAAAGGAGAAAGGAACTAATTAGGGGTTGCCAAATTTAGCAAATAAAAATATGGGGCCCCAGTTAAATTTGAATTTCAGATACACAAAGAAATAACTGTAATACTGGAGACATAGTTATACTAAATAACTATTCACTGTTTATCTGAAATTCAAACTTAACAAAGCTTCTTGTATTTCACTGGGCAACCCTGCAACTAACGCAAGAACAATTCTCTTGATCACCTCAAAGTGGGGAAAGAGGAAATTAAGCAAAATGAAGGAAAACATCCGAGGTGCTTTACTGATACTTAGAACAAACACTAGAGTGGCTTCGGGGTGAAGGGGCAGCTAGCCCTGTGTTCGCTTCTCCCTTGCACGCCAAGCGATGCGCATTCCTGAGCTGGGCCGGACTGATACGCTCCCTCCCCTGGTTCCTGCGTCTCAGGCCTCTGGGCACACGGCCACCTGCCAGAGGCAAGGCCACTCCTGAAGGAAAGGCCTGCGGCCGGGCGGGTCATTCCCCAGGACCAGGGCGCTTCCCTTGACTGGTCTGGGCCACAGAATCAGAGTGGGTCCTAGGACACCGGAGACTTGATTCTGCTCCGGCCTGTTAAAAGTAGGCTCCTCTGGGGCCTCCTGGCCGTAACAGCCCCACCCTCCACGGCTAAGTTCACAGGAGTCCTCCCAGGTGCCCCAGCCTGGGTCAGGGCCGTCTTCCACCCAGGCCCCTGGGATGCGTGTTCCAGGATTTGTTAGGCAAATGCGTCTGAGGCCTGGGGACAGCCTGGGCTCTTGCACTGGGCCTGGCTGGGGCAGGCGGTTTTGTGCACTTTGGGGAGTAGAGGGGCTAATTTTTTCTGAACAGGCTGGAAAAACTGAGGCCAAAAGTGTCCTTATCATGGAACATTTTCACTTTGGTGTGAACAGCTGAGTCTGCCCTCATTCCGGCTGGGGGGCAGGCAGGGCAGGGGTGTTTGACCCCCTGATTTCCTCTAGCACTACACCAGGACTCCAGGAAGTCCAGGGCGTCCAGCTGTACACGGCTGCTCCAGACAGTCCCTGGGGAGCTTGGCAGCCTGAGCCAGCTCAACGCCATCAGGGGATTCCAGCAAGCGGCCGAGGTGGAGTCCGGGAGTTCCAAGTTGAGCTTTTAGTATGCTGTGTGAATTAAAACAAAACAAAAGAAGAACCTGGTTTTTGGACACCACAGGAACAGGAAAGTGTCCACAGCTCAGCCCTGCCTGACCCCCCAGGGTTGTGCTCTGTGGGCCAGGACTGATCCGGCCCATTTCAAAGAAGCACACTCAGGCAGGGCTTGGGAGGGAGGCGCTGAGCCCCGTCAGACAGGAGGGGGCGGTGTAGCGTGCTCTTCAGTTCCAGTCCACGTGCATGTCTGTCCTTGTCTGTCCGTCTAGAGCAGGGTAGTGGAAGGATTGGAAGGTCCACAGGGAAGCTAAGAGGATGTTTAGACAAGAAGTTGGTCACCCAGGAGAAGCAGGACCCTTGCACCAACAGGCTTGATAGTGGGTGTTGCCCCGGTCCCCAAAAGGCCAAGGTGAGGGTCCAGCATCTGAGAACAGAGGGGAGAAGCCTCGGCCTCGGGGCTGTCAGGTCCTCTCCTGTCCCAGTTCAAGTCCTCTCCCTCGGCTCACAGTGTCCTAGGGGAAGACACAGATTCGTCATGTCTAAGGCCCTCATCTGGGACTTTCTCCCCCTCGTCTCCAGCCGAGAATGTTCCTCACAGCTTCACACCCCTTGGGCAGTCCGAGCAAGGAGCCAGGCCCCACTGTAGCCAACCTGATGCGTCCAAATTGGAGCTCTTCCTTCATACCAAAAGCCAGTTAGGAGAGTCACTTTATTCTACAAGGGTCTTTTGCAAATGGAGAATCCCATTTGCATGGCAGGAGTTGATAAGAGAGTTTGACACATTACTGGGGTTACAAAGTCCGGTTAATATTTGGGTTTTTGGGGAGGGGGAGGAGGCGCAGTGGCCCCAGGGTCCGAGTGTAGTTGTGCAACGTCGCACCACCAACACAGGGGGTGGGCACTCTGCGGACATATTTATGTCGTATGTCACTTGTACTGCTTTCTATATGTTATTCACACGGTTGTGTAGCTTTATGTATCATTCACACCGATTTCAGGCAGTTAGCAGTCAACCGTTTTAACAAAATCAGTGTATTAGAACAACCTTCCAGCAGCTGGCAGTCAAGTTCTCAAGGAAGGCATGCTGTTTTCTTAGTGTACAAGGTGCTGTGGGCTAGTGTTGGCCTTGACTGTGACCAGGGAGAGGCAGAAGGGACACTGGGTTGATGCTGTTCAAGAGTCACCCTAGCAACTAGGGACAAGGCAGGCAGTGCCCAGCCTCCAGACACACCCCGGGGTGGTCCACACCTCAGGCCAGCTGCATTCCTGGATCCCGCTGGGATGAGGCCCGTAGGTGACCCATACAGTCTTGGAGGTGGAGAGCACAGAAAAGACGAGTGGGCAGGGGGCAGACCTGGATGGGAAAAGCTGAGGAAGCACACATGAGGAGAAAGGAGACAAAACCTGGGGAAGGGAAGACCTGAATTCAGGCACCCTCCTCTGCCTGCTGTGTGACCCTGGGCAAGTCACTTGCCCTCTCGGGAAACTGTAGGAAGACACCTGCTGAACCCATCTTAGAGACACGCTGGCATGCAAATTTGCACATTACTAGATGATTTTCAAATCTGACTGTGTCGTTCTGTTGTTTAAACCCCGTGAGGACTGCCCAGCACCACAGGTGACATGCCAACCTTTTTGGCATGGCAGCCCGACCTGCCTGCCAGGTCTCCCCGTGCACCTCCTGCTGCAACTCCAGGCCTCCCCTTGCCCACACGGAGAAACTAGGACCAGACCCTGGGACTTCTGACTCTCACTTCAGCTCTGGGTGGCTACTTTGGGTTGTTGTATCACTTTGTGGTCAACATCCAGAAGCTGGTGACAGGCCGCTGGATTCGGATCCTAGCTCTGCCACCTACCCGCTGTGTGACTTTGAGCATGTTATTTAACCTCTCTGTGCCACAGTGATTAGAACGTAGTAACTACTATATACATTTTAGCCGTTATTGTTATATTCACATTTTAATAGGTAGAAATTCCACAGTAACTCAGAGGAGAGGCTCTAAGTGGTGGAAATATAAAAAGCCTGACAATTAGGAGGATCTGAGTAGCAATCAGCAAGATGGGCCTCTGCCACTTGCCGACCTAGTTTACAGGCGGTCTCTCAATTTCTCCTCTTTCCACTTTGAGGCCACCCAAGGGGGATGGAGCCACTGAACTCTGTAGGAGGACAGACGGGCTGACAGAGGAAAACTATGCTGACACATGGGTCTAGCCATGCTCTGGAGAAGGGCAGTTCTGGTGTAACTGCTGGTCCTGGAATGAAAGGGCCAGGGAGTGGACTGGACCCCAGCCGGTAGCCTAAGAAGAGCTACCCCATGCCACTCATAGACCCAGAAACAGAAAAACAAAGCTTTATTTTGCACTGAGATCTGGGTGCAGGGAGGTTGCTTGCTATGCAGCATTATCATAGCAGCTATAACCAACTAATACAACATCAGAGTATACATTTGATGTCTGATTTAAAGTGTGTGCCCATATGCACGCACACTCACACACACATTAACGTGTGGAACACCCACACTGTGGCTTTCATTCCAGCCTCTCTTGTCTTTGTTGGGCAGGATCTCAGCTGGGGACCAGGAGTTTACACAGGACTAGCCCATGGATGTGATGGTGTCCCTGTGATGGCAGTTTGGGAGGAAATGAGCAATTCACTCCCCCTTCTCTATGCCTAACATTTCTGAGCTTCTCTTTTCTGCACCTACCCTGGTCCTTGACGCTCGGAGCAGTGAATCTGTATGGAATTGCTTAAGATCATCCACGGTGGGCCGCCTCCAGGCAGCTTTGCAGCCTGTGCCATAAAGGAGTACCGGACAGCACGAGTGACCCACTGACAACGGTGTCTCTCACAGCTTGTGAGTGGTGTTCATTTGTTTTCATCACCGTCTGCTTTTTATAAAGCACCTTGATTCCTAGAAGTTTGCCAACCATGGCAGCTCTGGTTGAACCGCATAGTTCCCACTGCTCTGATGTGTGGGAAGAGGCTGGCCCAGGAATCAGGGGGCCTGAGTCGGGACCTGGCTCCCAGCCAGGAGGGCTTCCCCACACCCACTGTAGACCAGCCTGCATTCTCACGACCTAGGGTCAGAGATATGACACCCAAAGGTCAAGGAAGTCTTGGAGATGGACACCAAGGAACAGAATGAGAATAATCCCAGACTGCACTGACACAGTGACCACCAGGGACCCCCAACTGCCTGCTGAGCCCTGCACGCTCCCTGCCCATCCATTAATCCAGAAAGTGCCCTGTGGGCCTGCCCCACTTCCTGTAGCAGCTCTGAGAATCTCCTCCCCACCCTACTGTTTCCCCTGACCCGCAAAGCACCTACCTGCCCCAGGCAAGATTCTGACCTGTCTACCTAACACTCCGCCCCACCCAGGGACCCCCACTTGGCACAGGAGCAACCTGGAAGGATGTCTCTTAGAAGGATTGGGTATTTTTCTGAGCAATAAAGCCTTGAAGCAAATTAAATAGCAATGTGGGCCTGTCCCTTTAGGAGAATACTCTGATAATCCAGGAAAATAATTACAGATGACACCCGGCTTGGTTTGTGTTTGAGGCTGGCATTTTGAGTTTGTGGATGTGTATGTATGTAGGTGTGTGCCTTTAACAATGTTATGGTTCAGTAAAAAAAAAAAGGAAAAGTTTAAGGCTTGGTTTATATGGGGCTCATAGTTCATCAAATTAGTAGGTTTTATTCTTGTCTTTGGTGTGAAGTTCAAAGTTCAAGATAAACTCTTGAGAGTTGGGGATGGAATTTAATTCATCTTTGATTACCCCAGAGCCCAGAAGAGTGCTTGGCACTCACTAGGCAATAAATGTCGATTGAGTGAATCAATGACAATATAATATAGTCAAAAGCTATAAGAAGCTGGCCTACATTGATTAGGGCTTTTAGTTGGAGGGTGGGAACAGTTAGGAGCTTGACATGCTGAGGGTCACGTGGGCACCGACCTCTCTAGTTTGGTTTCTAGTGCAGCTCTCTGCAGAAGCTGAGAGGTAGCTAGTCAGCCTCTGGGAGCCACAGAACCGTGGGATCTGCTAATTACCGAGTGCTGTTGTATGTCTTGCTCTCTGAGAAGCCGTGTACACAGCTGGCTTCACTACATGCGCACAACAGCTTCATGAGTTGGCATTATCTCCAGTTTACAGATCAGGAAACAGAGGCTCAGAGAGGCCATGCATCCTAAGCATGCCGAGCGAGACCGTGGCAGATCGCAGGTTTCATTTTGGGTGCATCTGACCCCAAAGCCCAGCTCTTAACCCTCACACCTGCCCCCCTGCCCCCATCCCTTGTAATCTTCCTGCAGACCACTCCCAAAGCTGCTCCTGCCGCAGAATTAAAGAAACATTAGTCATACTCACTGCACTTTGCTGCCTGGTTTTTTGGATCGTGGTTTTCTTGGGAAGCCTTTTCTGGTGCCACTTGCCTTCGGTTTGTTCTTCTTGAAAACCTCGCTGGCCCAACGGGGGCCTGCAGCAGGGCTCACCCTGGGCAGAGAGAGGTGGTGAATGGTTTGTTAATGCCCCATCCTCCACCCTCAGGGCCCTGCCCCAGCTCAGAAGGTATCAGATACTCCTGTGCTGTGCTCCTCAGTCCTGGGAGCATCGGAGTTCCCCGTGACCTTTACTTCATAATCAGTGAATATTTATCTGAGTAACACTGTGCTAACTAGTCAATAGAAATTCAAACTTTTATGTAGTTATTTGTCAAGGCAATAGTTTAAATCATGGGAACAAAAAGCATAACTTATGCCTGAGCACAAAATTATTAAATATACGCAAACTCTTACAGAAAGTTTTACTAGGTAAAATTATACTAGGTGAAAGAATCAGGTATATTTTAATGTATTTGATGTGACATGCTATGGGGTGGGAACCTCAAAAGTAGCGGCACTGCTCTCCCCATCAGTCTCGCTGCGGCCCCAGAGGAACCCCGCCCCTGCCAGAGTGGTCGGGCAGGCGGGCATGAGGTTCCGGGCAGAAATGCCCTTGACCCACCCTCTGACTTCCCGCTGGCCTCCCGCTGACTAACCCAACTGGTGTCCAGCCAGAAAGGGAGCCCGGGGACTCAAGAGTATAGAGATGCTTGGGCTGCGCCTAATGGCCACAAAGATAATCATGGAGCACGTTACACAACCCAGACGACTGATGTGCATTGTAAATATGATTTTTCCAGGGACAATCTACAACACAGGAATATTAGCCTCCTTATCATGCCAATAAAAATCTTTTAGATTAAGGGAGGCCCTCAGTTCATAGCACACAGTGGCTATCCAGGGCCAGGACGCAGCAGCCCGCTTGCTCTCTTGAACTGAGGCATCACCGGAGGGTCCCACTGCACTCAGAGAGGGTGCGACCCAGTGCGAGCAGCAGGAAGCTGAAGAGGATGTCGTCAGCACGAATAGGCCCATTTCTCACACACAGTCCCCACTGAAGAAGACCAGAGAGGGATGGTAGTCTGCAATTGCACAAACTAGAAAAGGACCCCAATGTTCCTAAGGCAGCTGACAGGATGGAAAATGTCCCTTAGGCCCTGGATACCCAGTCCCATCAAAGGAAAGAACGCATTCTCAGCAAAGGAGAAACTTACAAGGCGTCCGGCTTGCTGGTGGACTCCTTCCCACTCACCAGGGGCCCCGGCTTGCTGGTGGACTCCTTCATATTCACCAGAGGCCCCGTACTCTGGGGACTTAAAGAGGCAAGAGGAACTACAGCAAAAAGTAAACAAAAATGTGGGAGACAGGAGTGAGATGGTGTGGGGCGGGGGCACTTAGCCACTTTTGATAGAACAATAGGAAGTAAGCGAGGGTGTGCAGAAAGAGCAAAGAACTCTCTCATTCTCAGATTCACATGTTTAGGACCAAAACCACATTGTTGGGTCCGACAACAGTGCAGCGGCCTCTGCAGAGGGCCGGTGCTGACCTTCACACAACGTCATCGACGACCCCTCACAGGAAGCGGCTGTGCTAGGGAGCATTTTCAGGAAAACCCCACAGGGGCTAACCCTTCCACCACCTGCTTTATGTAATGCATTTTTCTGGTTTTTGTTGTTGTTGGAATAGAAAATATTAATAGTTTTATGACCATTGTTCTTAAGTAAGCCCTTTGCATATTTTCAGAGTACAGGGATATATGATACATGAAGATTACTACATAATAATGTAATACAAGTAAATAAAAAATAATATGGACCTGAAGCTCTTTCATTTGGAGGCCTGGTGGATATTTCAAATTGATTTGCAGTTCCTTTGTTTACAGGTTTTCCTAGGGCCTGTTGCAGCACCCCACCCTAACAGCATGGCCATGGCCGTGGCTACGTGACTGGCAACACTAACCCTCTCTGCCCAGCTCCCACAGCTGCCTTAGGGCGCAGTAGAGGTTCCGCTGGAGGCTCTAACAGGGCCCCTCACCCTCAGCACTACTGCCCTTAAGGGCCACAGTTCTTTGTTGTGGTCTGTCCTGTGCATTGTAGGAAGTTTAGCAGCACCTTTCTGGCCTCCAGATACTGCCTGATGTCTCCTGGGGTAAAATCGCCCCCGGCTGGGCTCTCCGCACCCTCTGTCCACCCTCGGAATGAGGTATGAGGGAGGAATGCTGACTCAGGACCCAGGATTGCTCGGGCCCCTGAAGGTCACACCTTTAGGCACAGGTGTGATAACATAAAATAAATGCATTTTATTCACAGGAAATAAGAGAGCATGTGAAACACTTTGACCAATTTTCTGTCTCTTAATGTCCTTATGTTTTTGTCTCATTGCAATGAAAAGAATCAAAGTAAACCTATGCCAGAGAAAGGGTCACCTGTGACTTGGGGTAGGTCTGAAAAGAAGGAAAGCTCGCTCATCTGTGGAAGTTTGCTGATGGACCGCAAGGACTCTACAACCTGGTTTCCTTCCCTCCCTCTTTGCCCCACCCTGGCCATCCACGGTGGCCAAACGGGTATCCTCTTCATCCTGAATGTACCTTGCACTTTCCTTCTTTGTACCTGAGCTTCTAGAACAGACAACATCTGAAATGCTCTTTTTAGTCCATCCAGTCCCGCTGCACAGACCATGTTTGTCAATATCCTTCCCATTTCACCTCAGTCAATATCCTGCCCATTTCACCTCTAGGGGTCCTCTCCAAGAGCCTTCCTTACCCCCAGAGAGAAGTGCTCTCATTCTGTGTGAATACCCCCAGCATGTTTTTGTTAGTAATACGGAACTTAGTAATTTATCTTGTATTTCTGAGGTCAGTATCTATGTTATTCCCTCTGCAGAGGGGAGATTTCCTGAGAGTAAGGAACCAGGGACTGCTTGTCTTTGCAGTCCTTAGAATGGTGCTTCTCAGACTGTCTGAAGCAAAGGACCTGTTTTTGAAAACCCTTATCTGCAATCCATAATAGACCAGTACTTTTGAAAAATACAATCAAATGAATTAGGTAAATTCTTTGACACCGTGGCAGGATCTTATTGCTGCCATGCATGCAAACGTTTCTAACTGCTTGCTCTAGATCCCTGCACTCATTTGGTTGTGAACTAGTAGCAGATAGTTAGGGGACTGGCAGTGCTCCAGGACCACGCTTTGAGTGGCACTGCCCTGGCACAGCGGCTGTCACCATAAAAATTTACCAGAACAGCATTTCTCAAACAGAAGCAGGCAAAAGGATGACCCAGAGGGCTTGTAAAAAAGACAGCTGGGTCCCCCCACTTCCAGAGTCTGTGATTTAGCAAGTCTGCAGTAGGGTCTGAAAATTCTCCTTTCTAATGAGTTCTCAAGTGACGCATTGCTGCTGGTTGGAAACCACACTTCGAGAATCACTGGGCTAACGAAATGAACAATTGTCAAGTACACTGCCCCCTGTGGTTGCCTGTCTTCATTTCAGGGAGAGCCTCTGCAGCTAACCCTGACTTCACCAGCACAGCCCTCTAAAGCAATGGGTATCAGCCACCATGTTGTCATACGCTTGCCAAAGGGCTCCGGACACAAGGAAGCCATGAGAAGCCAGGGGGTCCATACCTTGGGGCTGTTCTGAGTCCAGGTCCCCCACAGGTGGCTGTGCAGGTGTTGCGGAAGAACATGGAGGCAATGTTTGAGGTGTCCCCACCGCTGAAGGCCCCACAGGCGGCCTGAGTGACATAGATGACTGGGAGGGTGGGGATCTGGGTGGCGATCCAGTCAGTCGTGCCTGCTGCTGCGGTGACACAGGTGGTAGACCGGGTATTGAGCTGGGTGGTGAGGGCACGGCTGGAAGTGACACAGGTAGCAAATCAGCTGGAGAATGTGAGGATGAGGAGACTGATGGTGATGCAGGTGACTGCTCAAATAAAGAGACACATGATGAAACGGGCAACTCCACAGGCCACTCTTGTGTGGATTCAGGTGTCTGTTCTGGTGGGGACACAGGTGGACCGTGGCCACCGCTTCCTTCCCCTTTGGGAGCCTGTTGAGTGCGAAGTTGTGTGTGTTCTTCCAGACTGGCCTGCTCGGTTTGGCGGCCTGGTTTACTGTATTCAGGACAGTCGTTGCCAAGGGTGAGTTCTATCTGGCAGTACACTTCCACCCGGGGGAAAATCACTCTCTTGGAGGGAGAATTAATGTAAGCGGCATCTAGAAAAAATAAGAGCATGGGGTCACAGGCAGCATTACTAACTTCTGATATCAGCAAGGTGTTTGCAAAAAATTACTTTTTTCCAAATTATTTTTATAAACTTGATTAGTTCTCATCAATGGCCTTTCTTTGCTTACTTGAATTTACATTGAGTATTTGATTGTGGATTGATGCAGTTATTCAGTGCATATTTATTGAGTACCTATATGTGCCAGATGTTCTCCCAGGCACTGAGGAGGTGAAGGAGAAAAAGACAGGTAAGACTGGTCCTAAGCTTACAGCTCAGTGTTGGGGCAGGTCCTGACCACTCAGATAATCTCACGTTTTAATCAAGACAAGTGCTGGGCAAGGGAGAACACAGAACTAGGAGAAAGGGAGGCCAGGAGGACTTAACCAGGAGGCTTCCCTGAGGGAGGGACATCTGGGCTGAGATCTGAAGGGCGAGTGGTCCAGGGGATGGGAGGAGCGTTTCAGATGGAGGGAACAGCACATACAAAGTCCGAGGTTCAAAGGAGCACCAGGACGTTGAGGAAGGGAGAGGGGGTGTGGCTGGAGCCAGGTGGGGCACTGTGGTGGGAGAAGGGGCTGAGGAGGCCCAGCGACCAGATCACGCAAGGACGTGTAGGCCACACTGAGGACGCTTGGTTTCCATGGAGACCATGGAGACTCCTAGGCAGGGATGTGCTGACCTGACTCTGACTTTGACAAGGTCACTGTGGCTACTGCATGGGGACTCACTGACAAGGGTATGGGGGCCCAGGGAAACCTGTCGGGGTGCTATGGAGAGGTGTTTGGGGTTTGTACCTGGAAGAAGGTAGAAATCAGTGAGAGCTTCTGTTTAGGAGGTAAACGAATGGGACTTGGTGGTGGATTGATTCGGGGGTGTGGGGAGGTAGGTGGCCAGCCCAATCGATGGATGTTGGTGTCATCTGCTGAGAATGTGACCATGGAAGGGAGGGGGTGGGAAGTGGGGAGTGGGAGAGCACAGGTCACAAGCTTGTTAGGGGACATGTTGAGTTTAGGGGGCCTCGTAGAGGCCCAAGGAGAGGTGACAAGGGGGCAGTTGTGTGTAGGGGTTTGGATCTCAGAGAAGAGACTAGGGTTAGAGGTGCCTGCATTTGGGAGCCCCACCCCCGGCAGAATAGGAGCTGTGATGTGGCTGTGGACGAGACTACCTAGGGAGGCCTCACAGAGTGAGAAGAGGGAGGGACCAGGACTGTGTTGGGGGACAGGAGAGCGAGGAGACCCAGGGCCAACTTTCCAAGATAGACAAGACTGGGGTAGATTTAAAAGTTGCTGATAAGAGAAATCACAGACTGAGAGAAAATATTTATAAACAATATTCCTGACAAAGGGCATTTATCTAGAAAACATAAAAGCTCTTAAATAACGAAACAAACAATTCAGCTTTTTAAAAAAATGGGCAAAAGAGTCAACTGAAATAGCATCCAATGGTCAAAGCTGGAACAATTTGAGTAAAAAAATAAAGGGTTGAACAATAACCCAAAATATAAAATACATACCCGTGAGTCCATGCATATATAAACAAATGATTGAATAAGTAATGGGGGAGAAGAGAAAAATCTTCCATGCAGACATCTAAATAATTTATGCAGACATCCTGACCTTAAGGAAATGGAGTTTAGTCCCTTACTTTTTCAGTGTAAACTATGCAGAGTGACTTCCTTCCAAGAAGCACAGAATGGGAAGAGGAGGAAGAGGAACTGCACCGTGGAGCACCTGACAGCCGTCGCCGCAGCCAGGTGAGCAAGGTCAACGTCACCAGCGATGTGTCTGTCCCGTGGGTAGTAGGCACCCCCGATAAAATGTGAGAAGAGTGGCCCTGTGCCTCGGGGGTCTTCCTCCCTCAGACCCACAACCCCAGAGTAATCATGGGAAAAACATCAGACAAACCCCAGAGGAGGGCACCCTGCAAAATACCTGGCCGGGACTGAAACCCAGGATGGAAGTCATAAAAACAAGGAAGGTCAGAGCAGCTGTCACAAACACGAGGAACCCAGGGAGACATGACAACTAAATGTGAGGGGCTATCCGGGATAAGATCCTGGGTCAGGAAGAGAACATTAGGTAGAAACTAAGAAAATCTGAATAAAGTACAGATTTAGTTGATAATAATTTGTCCATATTGGTTCATCAATTGTAAACAATATACCACACTATGTACTATAACATCAAATAAATGTGAAATGTAATAATGGGGAAACCTGGATGTACTAGTTTCATACTTTTTCTGTATATCTAAAACTGGTTTAAAGAATAAAGCTTATTAAAGGTCTAGGGGAAATGGGCAAAGGAGTGGTACAGACACTTCACCAGAGAAGCTGTCTGGACGACGAATAAGCAACTGAAAGGATGCTCAGCATCACTCGTCGTTAGGGAAAGGCACAAAAAACCACAGTAAGATACCCCTACACACACGTCAGGACGGCTAGAATTAAAAAGGCCTGCATGCCGAGTGTTGGTGAAAATCGGGGGAAACTGGAACTTTCATATACTGTCGGGAGAGTGTAAAATGATGCAACCACTTTGAAAAACAGTTTGGTGCTTTCATAAAACCACCAAAAGAACTGAACACTGAATCTCAAAGAGATCTTCGCACCCCCCACATCCACTGCAGCATTATCTACAGCAGCCAAGAGGTGCAAGCAAACCATACATCTACTGGTGACTAAATGGACAAAGAAAATGTGGTGTATACACACGCTGGAATATTATTCAGCCTTAAAAATGAAGGAAATCCTGTCTCATGCTACAACATGTTTGAACCTGAGAACGTTGCAAATACCGTGCGTATGCCTCACTTATGTGGGGTGTCTAAGGGAGTCAGACTCATCGAAATAGCAAGTAGCGGGGCAGCAAGTAGAGGCGCAGTGGCCAGGGGCTGGGGGCGGGGGGGAGCCGCTGGCCATCGGGGACAGAGTTCAGTTCTGCAAGCTGGAAAGTTCTGGAATTTACAACAATGTAAATGTACTTAATGTTACTGAACACTTAGAAATGGTTAAGATGGTAAATTTATATTATGTGCTTTTATCATAATTTTATATATACAAATTATATATAATTATATAGTAGAACTACACATAATTGTATATAATTTTATTTATATAAAATACAACACATCTACCATATGATATAGTCATTCCATTGCTAGGCATTTACCCAAGATAAATAAAAGCATCATGTCCGTACAAAGACTCGTACATGAGTGTTCATATCAGCTTTACTCATCATAGTCTGAAGGGGGTACAACTTACATGTCCATTAACATGAATGGCTAAATGAGCTGTGGTATTCACACAATGGAATGGAATGTAAAAAGGGGTGCACTAGTTATACCACGCTATAATGACATGGGTGAATCTTAGAATAATTACACTGAGTAAAGGAATGCAGACAAAAAAAAGATTTCACACTGTAAGATTCCACTTATCAGAAACTCCAGAAAATGCAATTCATCTATAATGACAGAAAGTAGATCAGGGGTCGCTTGGGGATTGGGAGTGGATTGGGGAGGGTGGGCGTCGCTGTGGGGCCTGAGGAAACTTCGGGCTTGGTGCGTAGTTCCCTGCCCTGATCTGGTGCTGTTGCACAGGGATGTGTGTGAGTGTGTGGCATGATAGATTGTTCACTGACCTGATCGTGGTGCTGTTTCACAGGAGTGTGTGTGTATAAAAACATCAAACTATGAGAGGTAGGAAGGGAGGGAGAGAAAAGGAGGAATGGCAGGAAGGCAGGAGGGGAGGGAAGAAGGGAGGTAGGTAGGTTTGGCTGGAGGGACCTGGAGGCCAAATGGCTATTTTTAAACATGGCATTGTCTGAGCTCCAACCTCACTCAACGCCCACTGCAGACGTCCATGTGGGGAAGGAGGGTGTTGGAGCCCACCAGCGAGCACACCCTTCCCTTTGGCAGAAGGCTGCTGCCAGGGAGGCCAGGCATGGAGAGAGGGACTTGCCATGCAGCAGGGATAATGAAATGGATGTGGTCCCTTAGGAGGGGGAGGAAGAGGGGCCACGGCGTGGGCTGAGTCAAGGGTGACACCTGTGAATGTGGCTTCCTGCTGGAGCTGACCCCAGAAAGCAGTTGGGCAGGAGGATGGTGTAGACTCCCCTTTTCTGTTCCCAGATGGCAAGTAGGGATTAAAACCCCTCTTATTCAGGCTGTGTCAGTACCTCCTGCTGGCACCAGTGATGAGAGAAAAATCCAGCCCAGCCAAACCCAAGAGGCTTTAGGTGGTGGCGCTGAAACTTGTGCTAGAGTCACACGCACCCTGGCAAACTGGAAGAAGAGGTAAAACTAGCTGGCCTCCCTTATGACCTGTGCCTGTTCCTACTTGGAGTGGTTCCAGGTCCATTGGGAAATCCTGCCACCCTCCTTATCCTGTCCCAAGTCAGGAGTGGATGACTGGGAGGCTACTATTAGAGTTTCATCCTTGGGTTTAAGACCACCATTCCTACCTGTGAAAATGTCCATGCCAGCTAAGGGTGGAAGGCACTGGGAAGGCACTGAGAAGGCACTTAGAAGGCACTGGGTCCTTCCCAGAGGCAGAAGTGTGGGAGAAGATGCTACTGAGAAATGAGGGAAGGGAACTAGAGATGCTTAAGCAGCCGCTTTATGACTCTCCCCAGGGCTGGCCCCGCGAGGAAGCTAAAGGGAAATTTCTAGAGAAGGAACTGGTATGGAGTAGCCAGTAGCCAGGCTGTAACCTGGGGTGGAGAGGAGTCTCCCTCCATGACACCCCTCAAGACATTCACCTCTTGGATAGCTGGGGCTCACTTTTCACAACTTTAATGTCACCTGTGTAAATGTGGAGGAGGGTGGAGTTGCCAGAGGAGAGTCAGGGTTAGAAGGAGTCTGTCCTGCAGAGGGGTGGGGGAGGGGCCTGTCTCGGAGGTCACAGGGGGCAGGGGACTGGATTGACCACAGCAAGGATACAGAAGTCTGATGTCATTGCAAGAACTACCAGTTATCTGAGCACTGTGCTAAGGGCTGCAGGTGGCTTCGCTCCTTTAACCTTCACAATGACCTCCGAGGTAGGTTCCATGACCAGATGAGAGAACTGAAGCCCCAGGTTCATTCCTGCTCTAGGTCACACAGTTGGTAAGTGTCAGGAACCAGGTTCCAAACTCTTTTACAGATCAGGAAACCAAGGCTCAGAGGGGCGGAGTGATCTCCCTGAGTGCACACAGCCAGAGGGGTGGGTGCCCTCTGGAGCCCATGTTCCCTCCATTCTGCTCTCGTGACCCCCACCCCCACCCTTGTCAGGAGAAAGTAAAGGGTCAAGACAAGGGGAGCTTGGGAAAGCAGGAAGCAATTTTGAAAGGGGAAAAAAAAGTGACTACACCCTAGGAAGAAACCTCACTCAACCCCTTAATCTCACTCCCCAAATGTTTTTAAAATCCACATGCACAAAAAGGACACCACAGCAGTGTTTACTGAGCACCTGCAAACTCAAAGGAGAGATCACAGTCTTCTGTCCAACTGCGATGGGGTATTATACAAGTTCCCCCCAAAACAGTTATAAAGACCATGTAACAACATGGACAACACACGACAGAACATCGGGAAGCGACCTCTGATCCAGCAGTCCCTTTGTTTTGGAAATATGTTCTATAGAATTAACTCTAAATATGGAAAAGCTTTTTTCTTTTCTTTTAACAGAGGTGTGCACCGTGACCTTCGCCGTGTTAAATGGGTGATGTATATTATTAGAATCTTCCTTCTGCCCAACGGTGCACAGATGTGAGGACCAGGATTTCTTTCTCTCCTTTTTTTAGTAGTTTATTTTTTATTGTAACTTTTCCATTATTATTTACTCTTTCCAAACTAACATAGGGCAAGGGCTCTTCTTTCTCATTTGTTGATCAACATGTCATTCTAAGTCTTATATAAATATAAATTAGTTGCATCTATTTCTACATTAACAATACGATTTTATTGGAAAGAGGAAAAAAATGGAAGAGAACAAAATGACACAAGAATAGAAGATATGAGCTATGTATTTCCTGAATATGGTTTTTAAATCCAGAAACATATTTGACAAAGCCCAGGACACAGTCCCATCAGTTACCCTAACAGCCCCTCTGGCACGGAGACCCTAATTTCTGGCCTCAGTGGCCTGTCCTGGACACAGCAGGCTGTCTGGTCCCTGTGCCCATGTCTGGCTGTCCTGGGTGAAGGGCACTTTTAGGTCACAAATTTGGGGGGAATGTCCCTTTACTCAGCCCTTCTACTTCCTGTCTTTGCCCACCCTCCAGACCCCCCTCCTCAGACTCCACATGGTACTTACTCAGCCTCCTCAAGTACGAAACAGCATCTTCGTACCCTCGGTAGTAGTAATTGTGCAGGACCTGCAAGGTGGACACACCAGGAAGACACTCAGGCTGCAGCAACAGCGACAGCCATGGTCCCCTTTCCCAGAGAAGCTGCTTTCATCTCTCTTGGGCTTTATCTGATGGGCTCTTCAAAATGTACCCATCTCGTGCCCCATCCTTGACTCTCTGCTAAGGACTGGGAGTGGTTCCTGGTCACGTGTCCATCCTGATGTTATGTCAATGTATTAAGTCACTCACAGCCAACCATCAGCTTCCCCGGGGTGGGAGATGCTAAGGTGTTTATAGTAGAAGCAGAGACAGTGTATTTGGGTCATATTAAGAGCAAAGTGTGGAGACTGGGTTCAAATCCCAGTGTTTCCACTTATTGCCTGTGTGGCTGTGTGAGTGTAACCTCTTAAGATCTCAGTTTCTTCATCTGTAAAATGGGGATAATAATATTTATTGAAGAGGATGCTGAAGGATCACACAAGTATGCCCACAAAGCCTCTTCTGTAAAGGGCCAGCAGGCCACATACAGTCTCTGCCATTTCTGAAAAAAGGACTCCTTTTTTCAGAGTCCTTTAGAAATGACAAGCCCGTTCTTAGCTCACAGGCTGTACAAAAACAAGCTCTGGGCTGGATGTGGCCCATGGGCCATAGCTTGCTGACCCTACATTGCACATCAGAGTTCAGTTAACATTCCTATCAGCGACTCTGACATCACTGCATTTTGCAAGGGAGAATATTGGGGCTGGGAGCCCTAGGGGATTTGTGCAAGATCCCACAGCTCATTGGTGAAAAAGCCAGGACACAGGTTGAGGAGGAAGTTTAAGGGATCATTTGAGGGGAGGAGACACAGAGGAAACTGAGTGGGCCCCGTGGGCTCCCCCATTGCACCCCAGCCCCCAACACCGACCCCATCCCCCATTCCCCGTGTCCCTCTCGCTCACCATCAGGTCCGGGGGGAACAGGGCGTGGGTCATCCTGGCGATGTTCTCCAGGGAGAACTGGAAGGAGAAGTTGAACATGCGGAAGTCATGGAAGATGGCAGGGCAGTCCCGGGGGCAGATGTCCTGCTGCCCGCTGAAGGTGGAGATAGTGATGGAGTCCGTCCAGAAGGAGCAGGGCTGCATGCCCGTGAAGCCCCCATCGATGTACCGCTGTAGGAGGCGGAGGGAGAAAGGCTCACGTGGGGTCAGAGGGGGGTACGCCAAGGAAATGGGTCCCTCAGGACGAGCCTGGAGACCGAGGTGAGGGTGCGTGAATGGTGTGCCCAAGGTCTCAGGGAGAGCCCACGGTGGCTTCTGCACCACCGTGCTCTGTTCCTGCACGGGCTCCCCTCCATCATCTTATTGGTGCTGAGATGGGGCTCCCAGGCCTCTGCGGGGAAGGAGCATCCGCACACTGGATAGAGCAGGAGCGGGTGCTCCCCGTTGCAGCTACCCGTCAGTGGCTGAGGGGAGGCTTGCGGAATGGACTTCGCTCCCAAGGCCTGAGGAGGAGGAGCGCGCCTGGTGGGTCTGAGCAGCTTGGGAAGGGCTCTCTCCAGGCCGCCGCAGGTCTAACCTGCCCCGCGGATGAGGTCAGGCCCCTTTGACACTCTTCAGAGCACCCCTGACCGGCCACCAGGTGTCCACCCTCAAGTCCCTTCCCTCTGGGGCTTCTGTTTCTTCTGCTACGAGCAAAGGACCACAAATACTGATGTTCTAACTCTCTGGGGTAACTGAGCAGTACATGGCTAACATACAAGCTGGGCTCCATCTGCTAGCTGAACCTTAATCTCTGGATCTCATTTTCTCTACATATGAAATGAGGAGGGGGGCATGGGTTAGACCCTCCTGCTCAGGCCGTGGTGCGGGGACCAGCAGGGGACCTGCAGGGGACCAGCAGCACCAACATCAGCCAAAGCCTGTCAGAGGTGCAGAGTCTCATCCCTGCCCCAGGCTAACTGGATCAGGATTTGCAGTATTTTACAAGATTCCTGAGGGACTCTTGGGCACATTAAAGTTTGGGGGGCACTAGCCTAGGTGACCGTGAAGGTCTCTATCATTCAAGGTTTCAGGTCCCAGTGTTGAAGGGTCTGTATTTTTTTACTTTTTATTTATAAAGAATTTTTATCCTCACCTGAGGACACTTCCATTTGCTTTTTTAGAGAGGAAAGGAGAGAGAGAAATATCAGTGGGAGAGAAGCATCGACTGGCTGCCTCCAATCCTCAGACTAGGGATCCGTGCCAGGACCAGGGACCCTACACACCTGGACCTGGCATCTCACAGGCCTGCGCTCACACTGAGGATGAACCTGCAAGCTAGGTGTGTGCCCTGATAAGGAACCGAATCCACAGCCTTCTGGCTATGGGACCCTCCAGCCACTAAGCCTCACTAGCCAGGGCAGGGTCTGCATTTTATACTCTCTTTTGAGTCTGAGCAAATCTGGAAAGCCAGCCACATCTTGATTTGCCAGGTTCAGTAAACAATTGGTGTGTCCAGAGAGAAGCCCATTCTAGTTGGGAAAGTTCATCTTAAAGCCCCAGAAACCTATTTATGCTGGGAATTCTGAGTAGGAAAACAGGAACCTTTCCAACTCTTGTTCTTCCCACTGAATTCTGAGACCACCCCTCTGCTCTCCCAGATGTGGGTCACAGGGGCCCCAAGGCACCCCTGGATCCTGGCTCACCCCCCTCCCACACTGAAGCACTCACCACACCACGGTAAGTTGGGGGGATGAGACCACAGTACACAGGGACAAAGCAGCTGCAGTAGAGGGCCTGTGGGGGGAGAACAGGGCTGAGATGCCTGAGGCCATGGGGCCTTGGGGTGCCACAAGCAGGGCCTTCCTTAAACCCAAGGTGGAGGCACCACCTTCCTCCCAAGTTTAGTCCCTGTCCTGGCCTTAACTGGTTGGATCAGTCTGGGCCTGACGTTCCAGCTTGAAAGAGAGAAGGGCACCTCGATGATCTCCAGTGTCCCTGCCAGCGCACTAAATTTCCGTAAGTCCAATGCTATTCAACAAGCATCAGTGTATATCTGGCTTGGGTCAGGCCCTGGCCTCAAAGGAGGGTTCGACGCCCACCTTGGGAATGCTGAAAGAGGGGAGTAGTAAGAAAGTAGGGGTGACAGGTGCTGTGATGGAGGTGAGCATGGGCATTGTGGCCCCAAAGGAGGAGCACCCAGCTGGGGGGACCTCGGGGCCTGCTGATGGTGAAGGAAAGTTCCCAGCAGGAGTGGCTGGAGTCTTCTCAAGCGGGTGAAGGGGAATGAGGAAAGGAGGGCCTCCCAGGCAGAGGGCGCAGCAGAAAGGCACAAAGACTGGCTATGGGTGGGGTTTGCTCTGGCTGGCGTGGAGAGAAGTGGAAGGCGGTGGAATAAGACTGGGGAGAAGAGTGTTGAAGAGCTGGTGTTGGCAAACCCAGGCGGACCTGAGGGGGATGAGGAAGTTTCCACGCCCACTGCCTGTTCACCCTCCACCCCCAGGGTCACGGCCAGGCCAGTGTGGGCATCTGAGCACATGGGGCAAGGACCTTGTATTCCGGGGAGGAGCGGGGAATAAAAATATGGGACAGAGGGTCATGCAGCTTAACCCCTTCATCATGACTGAAAATTGGGTATATCCACAGCATTCTCCAGCAATAGTAATTCATAGCTAAATGTTATACTGATGCGGTTAGAACGCACACTGTTAGAGAGCACTTTCCCAAGTGACAACCCATTTAGTGATAATTCAATCCTTTTGTCAAGGACCATTGGAAGAGCGGGGTGGAGAGGAAGGCTGTAGCCACAAAGTGGGAGTAATTTAAACTGAGAGGCCCTAAAGGAGACAAGGGGCCTCTGCGGGTAATGCTCGGCCTCTGGGAAGCTCCAGAATTAGCAGGAGGCAATTGGAGCTTTGCCAGGGCAGGGCAGAGGCAAAAGGAGGTGCTGAGCCCCTGGGGACTCTGGGTGCTGAAGTCTTGAGTGTGGTGACCAAGTTGGATTTGTCTCGGGCCTCTCTCTGTCCATCTCCTCTAACGGTGTGCCTGACACAGACGGATGTCAGGAGGACGAATGAAGGGAAGGGTTGGGAAAGCAGAAAATAGAAGGAAGGGAGGAAGACAGGTAGATCATCCCAGGGGCCAGTCAAGAGAAGCGGGACCAGCTAGCCCTCCAACCTCTCCTTCCCTGTCCCACTCGGAGGCCCCGTCCCTACTCTGGGCCCTGCCTACTCCCCCTCCCCTGCCCCCTTGCCTCGATGAGCTCTTCTTTGGACCTATACTCGGAGACCACAACGCTCTCTCCATCTGTGAGCCGGGTGAGGCCGACGTGGAGCTTCCCGGTGGCAGCCTTATAGGAGTCCTCAGGCAGGGCCCGGTACAGAAACTGCCTCATCATCTGCACCATCTTGCAGGAGGGCGCCAGG
Organism: Tonatia bakeri; assembly: GCA_004024845.1. Classification (NCBI taxonomy): domain Eukaryota; kingdom Metazoa; phylum Chordata; class Mammalia; order Chiroptera; family Phyllostomidae; genus Tonatia; species Tonatia bakeri. The sequence goes on from PVIA01007239.1 coordinate 53,224, forward strand.
GGCCCCAGGAAGTATTTCTTCACTTCAGCCACACCCACGTTAAGGAATCTGAGGTACTCGCCTGTGGAGGAAGCAGAGAGGAGTGGAAGGTCAGCATCTATGGCCATGAGAGGTCGACGGTGATTTTCCATCTAATCCTGCATCCAACAAATGGGAAAACCTGGAATTCTAGAGCGAGGAAAGGCTCAGGAGCCGACCTGTCACTCCGCACAGGAGGAGAGCAAGGCACTGAAAAATCAAGTCACTGGCCCCAGAGATCCCACAGCTAGTCAACGGCAGAACTAGACTGAGGCATCCTGACTCCATTCACACTGAGGCAAAGGACCACTTTCCCACCCCCAAAGCGCTCTGCCCGACTTCCCATCACGGTGCCTGGCAGTCCATCACCGGACTACATTCATGTGGAGTCTTAGAGGCTTTGCCCTATGTGAGATTCCTATCAAGACATGACGCAGTCGAAAGCCCTCACCAAGTGACACCCTGGCACACTGGTTTAGTGCCAGCTGGTCTGCGTGCAGGGCGTGGGTGCAGGCCTTGAGGCAGATGAATTACAGGTGGGGGGATGAACTTTGTTCTGAAACTGTGGCATCGCCTTCCCTTTCTGGCCTCTGGAACGGGCTTGAGGCAGAGAAGACCCTCACCCATGGAAGACAGCTGTACGGCCGGCGCTCCGGGACGGGGAGACAGGCCTTCTCCCTTCCTTTCGGAGGAGCACAGCCAGGGCACATGTGTCAGATGGGGCTTGGAGGGCAGATGTGTTGTTCAGGGGTGTGGCAGAGGAAGGTGTAAGCACCCCGCCCCCGGCAATCTCCAGAATCTATATGGGGAAGTTAGGGTTTTAGGCTTACTAAGAAGTACTATGAGGTCGGTATTTCTCTCCTCACCCTACCGACCAGGAGCCTGAGGTTCAGAGAGGTAATATAACTTGCCCAAGACCAACTGCCTAGTACGTGGACAAAGTGGGATTTTGACATGGATGATGTGTGGCCCTGGACCCCATACTCCTTCCACTCAACTAAGCCGCAAGCTTCCAGAGCCAGGCCTATACCTGCAGCTTTCCAGTTACTCTATTTTCTACCTTGTGGGAACTCTCTGGTAAAATCAAGACTGAAAATAGCTCTAAAAAGGACTGCTAATTTTTTAAAACAAATATTTAACTGTAAAACATCCTATATAGAAGAACTTTCTTACAATCTGCATCATGTAGCAACTATTGGAAAGTTGTGTAGTCATGAGTTCTCTGCCACTAGAGGTAATCAAGCAGAAGCAGGACAAGTACCTCAGTCAGAGAACTTATCGAAGGGGTTCCTGGATGGGTAGTTAGGGTTAAGATTCTTTCTAATTTTGAGATTCTGAGGTTCTCATGGAAGCCTGACAATATATCTGGGAAGTTATCACAGTGAACATTGTTTCCCTATTTATATACATAGAGCAGCTGTGGCACAGAAAGTATACGTGATTTGCCCAAAGTCACATACAGCAATGCGGGGCCAAACCAAGGCCACTGATGCTCTCCTCGTCTTGAGTTTTCTAGTTCACAGGTTATTCCTCGTTACTCCTGGAGGCGGGTGGGATGAGGAGCTTCCACACCACTCTGCAGATACAGAGGCTGAGTCAGAGAATCACTAAGTGTCCTTCCTGAGGTGAGACAGCCCTGAGGTGTTTGTTTTGACTCCCACCCCACCTTCTTTCCCTGGGTGTTGGGCGATCCCAGAGGCTGAGCGAGCCCGAGTTGCCATGGTGACAGCCTTTCTCGCCAGCATTTAGAATCGCAGCTGCATATGTGTAGTAGGGACTGGTCTGAGCAACAGAGCGTCTTAATTTCACCCCCTTAGAGGGGAGGGTGCTCCTGGGAGGTGGGAAGCGTCTGCGGTTTCAGCGAGGTTAGCTTTATCATGTGCCAACTTGCACAAACAGCATTTTCCCTCAAGGGAAGGTGGCGGCCAACCCACCAGCAGGTAATGAAACAACTGGGCATTTGGATACCAAGGTGCTGGGTCACTGAGTTCTTGCCTACGAGACCAGCTGGGATGGGGAGTCAGACTAGGGTGGGGACATGCTGCTTTTGGAATTCTTAATGAGCAACTGGAAGTGGTCACCAAAGGGTTGGTGGCCTTTCCCACAATGCCTGGGAGCCAGGAGTGACTTGTCCAGTTTACTCGTGCAGTCCTGGGCTCCCGGCAGGAGGCACTCGCTGGGACCGATGGAAGGAAATGTGTTCTCCTTGCACAAGAAATACATGTTCATTGTGGGGGAAAATTTTTTTAAATGCAGATAAGCAAAAAGAAAAAAATTTAAACGACTTAGAATCCCTTCACCCAGATATTAACTATGTATTTTATATGTATTCTTACTTACAAGAATATTTTTATGGAGTCAGTCTATTTACACTGTTTTGTGACTTGCTTTTTCTACCTAATAAATCATGTCTTTCACACCAATAAGTCCCCACTTACAACCTAATTTACAAGCAGCATCGAAAGGTACTCTAAGGTGATAAGGTTATCTATCGAGCATGTCCCCAAAAGGGGTTGGCTGTTTAGAACAATGCTGTAATTCATAATCTCATGTTAAATTCTTTGCCTGTGTCCTTCCTTATTTTCCTTAGGATGGGAGCAGAGGTGGCAATGCTAGGTCAAAGGCATGCACATATTTAGTCTTGTAATGCTTATTTTAATCATGGCTTTTTTATGTTATCCAATTACAGTCAACTCAGCTCTTCAGGGGTGTTGGTGGGTGACAGGGACAGAGCAGTGGTCAAGATAATAGAAATAGTGTAGCCTTCTCCAATATACTTACATCTCAAAAGAGTGATGTCTGGAAATTAGCAATGCGCTAGCCAGAATCATGTAGCCAGGGAGGGAGGGGACAGGAGATTGTCTGGTTTCTCCCACTCAGGTGCCCGGTTTAATATCCTTTCCTGCTGCTCAAGGGGGACACATATCAACAGATGCCTTTATCTCTGCTTCTCCTTGCTTCTCTTCAGGTCTCTGTGTGTCTGTCTTCAGAGTCTCTCTCTCTCCCTCTCTCTCTCTCTCTCCCTAGCTGTGGGAAAAGCAACTAATCTGGTTAGCAAATCTCTGTCGGTAGGAAGTCAAGTGTTAAGCATAGCAATTGCTGGGCGCTGCAAGGAGGGATAAATTTAGCCTGTTTCTTTATGCATCTCTGTACTTCCCAGCACCTTCTCCCATTTAAAGGCCTCCTTCCGAGCTGCAGGCTGCTGGCCTCTGACACAGTGTCCCACACTGACCACAGCAAGGCAGGATTTAAAAACAGCACTGCAGGAAACTCAAGATTGGCTGCTCCCACCCCCAGCCCACATTTGCCGTGTCCTGTCACCCCTTTGTATTATCTAAGGGTAGTGAGTTTGTCTCCCAAGCCAAGAAGGAGATTCTCTGAGGGCTGGTCCTTGTGGTCCTCCTCTCCATCTATGGCCTATCGTGGTGCTTTGCCCATAGAAGGCCCTTCAGAAGCCTTTGCTATAAACTGGGAACTCCTTAAGGGCAGGGATGAGCCATACTCACCTCTGCCAACCACAACTGACTGGTGGGTGCTCAATGTTTGTTCAGTGTGTGAACAAAGGAAAAGAAAAACCTGACAGGGAGGCAAAGCAAATAATGGAGATATTCACAAGGAAGAGCTACTTGACTTAATCACCCAATAAAAGCTTGAAGGCAAGATCATCCTGGATAGATGGATAGAAAACAGAGTTAACTATATTGGTAAGTATGGCCAATTCACCAGGTTTTATGAGTCTGTAGTGCTAAAAACTCCAGTAGGAAAACAAACAAACAAGATCCTGGGACTGGGAAGTTTTGAGGTCATTTGGAAGCTGCTTCAATCTCAGCCACTCAAGTCTTTTACTGTTTTCTATGACCAGATCCATTTCTTGGAAAGAGCTCCTGCATTGGAGCCAGACAGATTTGATTCAAATCCCAGCTTTGCCACCTGCTCTCTGGGCCGTCACTGGCAAGTGATATAACTTCTTCCAGCCTCAATTTGCCACCTATAAAATGGGACTAATGGTACTTACCTTACGGGTTGTTATGAAGCAGGTGGTGTTTTAAGTGCCTGCACGTAGTAAGTGCTCAGTATTGGTATGCTAATAATTCCCCATGTGACCGTGGGAAAGCCTTCTTATTGTTTCTGCCCATCAGCTTTCTCTCCTGAACAAGGGACAATGCTCCTCGCCCTGCACCTTTATCCAGGTATGCTGAGGCTCATGAGTGGATGCAAAAGAGCAGAGTTAAAGCACTGTGGAGGTGAGGGTGTGTACCCTGTTTCAGAGTGGAAGTGCGTTTCACGGTGCGATGTGGCACAGGCAGGGGTGGCTGCGGCATTTCTCCTATCAGGCTGGGGGGGTCCTACAGATCTAGTAAGGAAAGTGGGGGCAGAAAAATCATTGAGGGGGAAGGAAAGGGATAATCAAACGTGTGTTTATCTTCTTTATTTGCTTAAGTGCCTAATGTTTCTCCCTTTGTGAGGGCAAGGATAGCCTCTCTCTCGTTCATCCCTTTGTCCCCAGCACCTGATAGAGCGCCTGAAACATGATAGGCCCTTAATAAACATGAATGCATACTTGAATAATGAATAAATGAATGAACCCCAGCAATGGAAGGAGGACACCGAGGTCTTGACAGAGAAGCAGCTATTCAAGGTGACTCAGAATAAAATCAATTTCTTTTTTTCCATCCTCCACAAGGCCTCTTGCTAAGTGAAAAATCCTAGAAAGATAGGCATTTGGCAGCTGACAATTTAAATGGCCGGGGATCCCGTTTACAGGGTGCCTGAATTAGGTAGTCTGTGTGGGATGGATCTGCCCTGGAGGATAGAACTCTGGGGCCTCCGACTCCCGCGGACTGGTAGCCTAGCAACAACCTCAGGCTCAGCCAATCACAGCAAGGCGCCTCTCGAAGCAGCGAGCGCAGCAGGCACTACGGAAGCAGGGACGCAGCAGCCCCTGGGGAGACGAGGGTGAGCAGAGCTGCATTCCCAGGAAAGCCCAGCGATTCTCAGAGTCCCTGAGATTCTCAGACCTTGAAGTCTGCTGCTCCCGCCTTGTCCCTAATCGTAACCTGAATTGTAGGCTGCATTTCCCTGTGGGTATGTCTTGACTGCCTGACTCCACTGTAATAGTAATTATTATTGTTTTAACAACAGTCGTTTACTCAAGCAGGTTTTCACACTTGCAGTCTCAGTTTATCCTCACAGTGACAGTGAGCCCCTGTGGGGCAGAGACCCTGGTTATTCGTTATTTCATTACATACCCCGCTCTGCAGGGGCATTGATGGAAAACAACTCGGCTTCAGGCTGCAGTGTCGCCACGGGAAGACCCACAGAGACCCTCTGCGGCAGTGATTTTTCAGTCAGCGAGACTTTGCTCAAAAGAAATCTTAAGTCGAAACCCAATACACAGAACAGTGAAACACAGGGCTCTTCTGGGTTGGAACCAAGCGGAGTCTCAGACCTGTCTGCTTGCTCCACCATGCCCTGGGAAGGACGCCCCTGCGTGCATAGCCCTGAATCTCTAAAATTCTAGGAGCGTAGGTCAAACCAGAAACACTACACTAGGCTAATTCTCTCATTTTAAGGGCAAGAAATCCAGCTCAGAATGAAGGTTAAACTCCACAATCATGGCCAGATGGCTGGCCGGCTGGCTGTTCGGACGGATGCAAAAATGAATAAAGGATGGGTATACCCGAGGTCTCACAGTCCATGTCAGCATAAGCCAGAATTAGAATGTATGAGAAAACTCCTTTTTCTACTCTGTTCTGAATGCATTTTAGGCTTCAGCCGAAAGCGAAACAACTCTGACCTAGTAGGCACTTCAAAACAATAAAAACATTACTTTTTATGAATAATAACAATCTTCCACACATACCTTTTCCTAACCCTAAGAGTTTACCAAGAACTGGCTTTAAAAATCCAGGTTGTCTTACATCATGTTGCCATGGAAACAGTGGTGCCTCCTACTGGCTCATCACCTTCGTTCCTATCAAGGTGCTTTGGCTGCGCTATCCCAGGACCTGGGCCCTCGCCCGTCCCTGTGTGCCGCTTGCTCCCTCAGAATCCAGGAACGATCCACCCAGCTTTCCACTGAACAATCAGTCAGAGAGGAAGTGTATCTAGAAAGTTCTCTGGAATTTCACAATGTTCTCAGGGCCATTGCCCCTGCTATTTCTTTCTATTTTCTTTGGTGGACCCGGAATTCCCTTTGGGATTCTGCTTCAAGATGGAAACCAATATCCACCTCCAGGCTGTGGCCCACCCTACCGTCCTACAAATTCTCCCTGACCTACCGAGGGGACACTGGGCTAATGTAGGAGCTATTAGCAAGTCACCCTCCATTCTTAGGAGTTGTTTTAGGGGTGTGCGTGTGTATGTGTGGCCAGGTGATCTCCAAGCAGGGCTCTGCTGCACAGAAGAAAGGCCGTCTCAGGGCACCTCTTCATCCGGGATTTGCTCCAGTCAGCACCACTGCTGAGGAACGCCCATGCCTCCCTCTTCCACAACCATGCTAATTAAAATTCATTTCTGCTGACTGGGGTTACTCACTGTTCCCTCTGTCTAATACTTCAGTTGGTTGGGTTTGCTACCTGCATCTTTCTCTCTGTTGCATGAGTCCTGTGAAGTTCTCATGAAACCCACCCCACTGTCTACTGCTCTTACCAGCTACCGCCGTTTGGTTCCTCCTTGGTGCTGTGTGCTGTGACAGGCTCTGAGGCCTCGCTGTCTGTTTAATCTTCATGACACTCCTTTGAGCTACCTGCTCTGTTTATCTCCTCTTTACAGATAAGGAAACTGAGACTTAACCAGTAACTTGCTCAAGGTCACACAGCTGGAAAACGGCGGACCCAGGCCTTGAAGTCCTGAGGATCCCAAAGCCAGTGTTCTTTGTACTACAGGTTGCTGCCTCCACAGAGGAACACACGCTCCATGTCTCAGAGCCTTCGTCCCCCACTGTGAGGCAGAGAGATTGGCCTCCTGGATTTAGTTCAGGCACACCTCCTACAGACTCAGATGTCTGTGGAGACAGGAGACTTCCTGTAGAGCAATGGAACCAAATCACGTGACCCAAAGCCCCTTCTCAGGCCGAGTCTGTCTCTTCTCTCACAGTAAACACACACGCAGTGCACGATCATGCTTTCCATCACCTACTCACACTTTTTTTTAAACCATCCATACAGATCTCATCCTAAAGCCCATCTTAAGATCTGGGCCTCCTCCAGAAAGCCTTCCCTGATCACCACTGTTAGCACTCTCCCCCATTACTGTCTGCACCAGTTACCTCAGGCTCTCTGGTCAGCTGCATTCCTTGAGGACAGGGCATGTCTCAAAAACACCCTTCTCCCCTATTATTGCCTAGCTTGGTGTTGAACACTTAATGGGTATCCAAGAATGAAAAAACTATTTAATGTTCCATAAGGGGGAGCTATTTCTGTTTTGTACCCCATTATGCCCCCAGCATTTAATTCAGTATGTGGCACACTATAGATACTTAATAAATGTTTGCTGAAAAGCCCTGGCTGGGTAGCTAGGTTGGTTAAAGCATCATCCCAATTCGCCAAGGTTGTGGGTTTGATCCCTAGTCAGGGCACATACAAGACTCAACCAATGAATGCATAAATAAGTGGAACAACAAATTGATGTTTCTCTCTCAAATCAATAAGTTAAAAAATCTGTTAAAAATGTTTGTTGAATAAATTAATAATAAGTGGTAAAAAATGACTGAGTGAGCAAATTGAATGGAGATCAAAGAGTGTCTTCTCTACTGGGCTGATGGGAATCTTTCTAACTCAGCCGGATGAGGGGTTGTGAAGGGCAGACCCAGAGCGGTTTGCTCTGTGAAGCCTGGTCCTAACTCTTGCTCCCACACAGATGGACACAGGACCCGGAGCTGGCCCCAAGCAGGAGACTCTCCTGTGTGGCGGTCTCGCAAGGATGGAGTTGGATCGCCCTCAGCACTGTGGGTCGACCGACAGGTTCCTGTACTGTTCATTTGCCTGTTTTCCCTGTAGTGTTGGAGATGCAACTCAACTGTCTTTGCTGAATTTGATCCCAAAGTGAAGCAAAGAAAATGCTATGCTAATATTCTCGGGTGCGCTGGTTTAAAAATGGATCTAGCAAATGCAGTGCAGGATCCTGGGTTGGATTCTGGGGCAGAAAAAGAAGATTAGTAGAAAAGCTGGAGGAATCTGTAGTTAATAGTGATGCACCAATGTTGATGTCTTAGTGCTGACGGATATACGGAACTCTCTGTATATACCAGCAACTTTTCTCTCACTCTAATGTTATTCCAGAATAGCGAGAACAATAAAGAACAGATTGAACAAAGCTATCAGACACACAGTGCCTGCCTGCCACTCAGCAGGGGCTAGGGACCGCCTGCTGATGCCGGGAAGGTGTGCACGTGTGTCACCTGCATGAGACGCTTTCCAGCAGTTACATGTTTCTATGGTGCGACCAACGCGTTCAGAAATTTTGCCAGATTTTCCATACAGAAGTTTCTTCTAATTAAGATTCCAAAGGATTGGCTCTGGCTGGTGTGGCTCAGTGGATTGAGCACCGGCCTGTGAACCACAGGGTCACTGGTTCGATTCCCAGTCAGGGCACATGCCTGGGTTGTGGGCCAGGTCCCCAGTAAGGGGTACACAAGAGGCAACCACACACTGATGTTTCTCTCCCTCTTCCCCTCAGTCTAGAAATAAAATAAATAAAATCTTTTTTTAAAAAGAGTCCAAAGGATTGTTTGGAGAAGAAAAATCTTTATCCACTTGGCTATAGAGGCTAAATATGTAAATGCACATGACTTTGAATGGAAAGATACCGATTCTATCGTGGAATCACAGCCACACAGTGACAGTATTTCCATAGCGTGTTACAAAACGTCTTTTTCGTATATATCATGTCATTCGACCTTACTTTCTTGATCAGTGTGCAGATGATTGCTTGGCCCATGGAGCCTGGCAGGGACAGTCGGGGTGCTTGCAAAGCCCCCTCCGAAACCATGATTAGGGCGGATGGAGAATGTAGACCTGAAGCGGGGCCCCAGGCCTGGCTCTGTTGTAGAAACCGGGGAAGTTACCTAATTATCCTCAGTACCTGTTTCTTCCTTCGGTGCAAATGGGTACAGAGGTAGTATCCACTTGATGGAGTGGTGAGAGGGTTACAGTGAGTGATTCCTGCAACGCATCGAGTGCAGAGCCTGGCACCTGGTAAGTACGTAGCTGCTGTCAGCGTCACTCTAAGATGGGAATCAGAGCGGAGCACCTTTTATAGAAAACACCGCATCTCAGGCAGATAAATTACTCTGGGAATGATTTTGTTTTTAAATCCCCATCCGAGGATATGTTTACTGATGAGTGAATGAGAGAGAGAGAAAGAGAGAGAGACAGAGAGGGAGAGAGAGACATTGATTGGTTGCCTCCCTGAATGGGGATCGAACCTGAAACCTAGCTATCTACCCTGACCAGGAATTGAACCCACAACCTTTTGGTATATGGGGCGATGCTCCAACCCACTGAGCCACCCAGCTGGGGATGGGGATGATTTGTTTTTTAGTTTATTTTTTATTGTATGTTTCCAATTACCATTTATCTCCCTTACACCCTCTTATGCCTCCATCACCCCCTCCCTCCCGCAATCACCACACTCTTGTCTGAGTCCATGAGTGGGAATGATTTTTGATGAAGATGTTTTGACTGTGAAAGTGCACCCAGCAGCCAGGACTGAACTTATCTTTGTCTGTTTAACACACACATACACACCCTTGTGACATGAAAGAAATGGAGGTTTCCATTATGTCTTAAAGAACTCTGGACAGACTTCCAGCTTGAGCAATAGAGCTAAGTTAAAAAGAAACCTCCTCAGCTTCAAGAACAACAGCAACAACAAAAAGCTTGATTAAAATAAAATAAAATAAAATAAAATAAAAGACATGGCTGAACTCACAAGAAGAAAGAGAAGGGACTGAAAGCCACTGCCCGGGGGAGAAAGCTGGCGCCGTGGTTATCAGACCAGCCTCGGGGCTGGGTCCTGGACTGCGTGAGGGGAGTCGAACAAGAGCCCTGCTAACGCCAGGACCCCTCCGGACAGGGAGAGGTGCCAGCGGCTTGTCCCTGCCTGGGGCTGTGGGTGAAAAAACAGTCTCCCAAGTCTGCCTCACTGGTGGTTTAGAGCTTGAAGTGGCACAATCAGCAAGGTAACTACCATGAAAATTGGTCCCCAGTTGGTGATAAGTCTGGGGCGCCTGGCCAGGGCCACTGCAAACCAGCTCAGACGGTTCTTCCTCGGCCCAGGCCACACAGAATTCCCACAGGAAAACCAAATCCTTGTGCAGATTAAAGCTCATGATTAAAGTATTAAAAATATTAATCAGACCAGGTTGGAGCCTGGGATCTTTGCTTTAACAAGCTTAGTAAATTCTATGGGACATTCTTAGTTAAGTTGGAACAATGCTGCTTACCTATACTTTTCTATTTCAAGACAATTTTCTCTTTACTCGTTCATCCATTTATTCAACATTCATTCATCAAAGACTTATTTTTTGACTAATATTTGCCAAGCACTGTGCCAGGAACATCCACGACCTCTTTCCGCCCTCACCATTATGTCCAAGGGGTGTGTTCCCACTCCAAGTTACAGGTGGGAAAAATGAGGGCAAGGCAGGTTGCTGTCTGGTCAGGACCCACGGCAGCTACCGGCGGAGCCATTTCCTGTCCAGAAGGATGGCTGCCTTCTTTCCTGAGAATGCAGCACACGCACGCACTCCGCAGGGATGTTACACCGCTGTTCTCCAGCCCAGTGCTTCTCCTTCCTGGGAGCTGCATTCTCCACCAGCCCTGGGGTGCCTTATTCCTCGACTGAGTGACAAAGGGGCACACGGTGACTGAGGAAAGGAATGACCCATGCCAAGGTTCTCACAGAGGCAGTCTTGTCTTGCCAGCCCTGGCTGCTGTGTCCCAGTGGGCCTACTGCCCAAAACACACCTGAGCCACCTGCTAATGACAGTAACTTCAGCTGCCCTTGGCTCCAGTGACCCAGGAAGCCTTCGGTCACCGGGATGGCAGGAGCTGCCCGAGGCAGTGCCCAACCAGGTGTGGGAGGCAGACTAAAACACCTGTAGCATCCTCCACATCCAGGGAGGAGTCATGCAGGGTCTTGCTTTGCCCAGGTTGTGGGGCTGGGGCCCCCACTGCTCCCTGACCTGCTCATGTGCTTTGAAACATTCTTTAGAAGCCCAATTCCTGTCCAGAGGCCTGCCTTCCGAGAAGGCCAGCGCATTTGTGCCACAGGGCTATTGCACCTGCTGGGCTCTCAGCCTTGAACATGCATCTTGCAGACCACACCTGGATCTCCCTCCTTTCCTTCTGCCTCAGCCTCCCCTGACAGCCCACCTGAAACTTCACCTTTTAATCACTTAGCACGCCCTTCTCCTGCTTTATTTTCTCCTTTGAGCATGTATGCAGACACTTTTTGATGATTTAGGGCTGATTTCACCAAGAGAACGCTAGCTCCATGTGGACAGACAGCTGTCCTGTTCACTGCTGGAGCCCCGGGACCTGGAAGGGGTGGTCTGCTTTATCTTTGCAATTCAGTCAGAATCTGGTCCTCAACTTCTTTGTCTCAAACAGATACTTTCAAATTAAAAAAAAAATCACTGGAACACTTTCTTTAAATGAAATTTCAGGAAATAAACCCATGTATGAGACAGACAATAGCGAGGCTATACTTGCTGGCCCCGGGGCTTCAGCATGTGTCCTCTCGCCGCCCCCTGCTCCCACCCCTCCCCACCCCGCAGAGCCTTGGGGCTCCTCGGAACACAGTTTGGAAACCTCTGGTCTAAGTGAGTTCCACCTCCAACTAGTTTCTTCTCCCAAAGTCTAAATACAACTCCTTATAAAAACAAATGAGTTGGACTCACTGACCTTCCATCTATGACATTCTAGTGTTATAAGTCACACCCATAACTGCAGAAAATTATTAAGAGCTGGGTAAACCCCAAAATAGAAATTGCAAAGACACACTCATTGGCACGCCTGCCGACAGCCAGCAATCATCAGGAGTTTATCAAGCTGCTCTCATTTGAAGAGCAATTCGTGGGAGCCAGGGGACCCATAAGACATCAGATTGCCCGACCAATGTAGCTGATGAAATGAGAAACAGCGTCTGAAACAATTAAGGCAGCACAGATCACATCACGTGCTAGAGCAGGTGGACGGATTCTGTGGGCAACCCGGAGACCATGGAAAGACACCCAGTGCAGCAAAATGGGGGGCTCCCGGGAGGAGGTGATATCTCTGGAGAGGACAGCAGAAGATCATTCTAGACAGGGACACAGTGGGTGCTGTGGCCCACTGCCCAGGGCCCCAGGCAGGACTGAGGGACTCATGCCCCCAGCTGTCAGGAGGGCAGCCTGCTGGCGGTTCAGAGCCGAGCCCCGTTCCAGCCAACAGCCTGGACTTGACCTCATGGCTGTGGAGGCATGGTTTTCATCCCAGGGAGAGAGTCTCTCTATCATCATCGTGTCACCAGTGATTTTTATCGTGTCAGAGACTGCTAGTTGTCCCCAATATCCATTCTTTCCTTCCTCCTCAGTAATTGAATCTCCAATTTTCAGCTGGATGCATGGGCTCCCAAAATAAAGTCTATATTTTCTAGGCTCCTCTACATCAGGTGTGGCTGTGTTCTGATCCACAGGCTGTAGGGTGACATGATGTGTGTCACCTCCAATGCCTGCCCTTAAAGGAAAGAGGCGAACGTCTCTCCCCCTCCCCCTCCCCAAATACCTGGAATGCAGACATGGCTGCGAGCCCTCTTGGTTGGTGAGCAACACCATGGAAGGAACCTGGGTCCCAACTAGGTGGAGCCACCACACCAGCCTTGGTGGGCTGGGGTACAAAGGCCACATAAGTAAGCAACGTTCTTTTGTTTCTTTGAAGCCTCTGCTATCCCGGCCCATGCAGCTACAACATCAACCCCTTAGTTTGCAAAGCTCATTCATAGGGACCACTGCTGATTCCTAGAGCCAGCTGCGGGGAAGGGGAGGCAGGAATTATTCCCTCACATTGTACAGTGGCCAAGCCGAGGCTCAGGGTGGCTTGTCCCAGGTCACTCACTGTTTCCAGGACCAGCTTTGGTCTGCACCTTTCCTCCCTCCTTGCTAAGCCCCACTCTGAAAGACCAGGTGAGAAGAATGTGTGTGGCAAGAAGCTGGGCTCACGAATTAACTGCAAGACACTTTCATAGCTCTTGTTGTCAGAGTCCAGAAAGCCATATTCCTAGTCGGTGCTTTCCCCAGGGCAATGCTGGTCTCTGAGGCTGTGAGAATGCCAAGGATTTAGTGCCTGCTGGGGATCAGGAGGGACACAGAAGAGGTGACATCTGAGGTTGGCCTCAGAAGATGGGGAGATGTAACAGAGGGAGAGAAGAAAGGGGACAGCTTCCTGGGGGGAGAGGGAACAGCTGGAGCAAAGGCACAGAGACACGGCCCATCCTGAGACTACTGTGCAGGGGAGAGAAGAGCTCCCAGCCCAGCCCTCACCCTCAGCCCCACCCTTTAACTATTTGATTTGGTGTTTGTCGGGGGAGGTTGAGGTTAGCATTGTTGAGAAGGCAGGGTAAGATATATTTGAAAATAATTAGTGTTAGAGGTCAAAACAAAGTCGCCTGGTGAGCTCAGCTGAAGGTCAGTGCAGTCCTCGGTCATCCCTGCCCTTCGCCAGTGCATTCAGTGCTGTGGGGAGGGGTCCACCAGCCTCCCCCCCAGGCCCTTGACTGCTCACCGTCCTTATCTGCAGCGCGATACAGGCGCTGAAAGGCTCTCCCATAAACAAGGCCAGCGAGCCCACCCGCAACTTCTGTGTGAGTTTACAGAAGGACAAACAAAGCCAGGTGAGGGCTAAATAGATGAAACCCAGTAGGTAAATGCTGATAATTGTTGAAGTTAGAGGGTGGGTCCTTGAAGGTTCATTACATTATTCTTTCCAATATGTTCAAAATTTTCCCATTAAAAAAGCCATTAAAGTTTTTTAAATGTACATAAATGTTCATAGCAGCATTACTCATAATAGCCCAGAGAAGAAACAACCCACATGTCCATCCCCTGATGAGTGGACGAGTAGAATGTGGCCTCTCCACCCCGTGGAGCATGACTTGGCAATGAGCAGGGGTGAGCACAGACCCGGGCCGCAGCGTGGACGGACCGTGGTGGCATACGGTCCCATTAATGTGGAATGTGCAGGGTCGGCAAACCCACAGAGACACAAAGTACATTAGTTGCTGCCAGGTGCTTGGGGGAATGAAGGAGTTGGGAGGTGACAGCTAAGGGGTATAGGGTTCTTTGGGGATAATTAAAATGTTCTATAATTTATTGTGATAATGGATGGACAATTTTGTGAATATATTAAAGGCCATTGAGTTGTATGCTTTAAATGGTGAATTGTGTGCTATGTGAATTATATTCCAAAAGCTATTTTGAAAAGTTTAAAAAAAAAAAGAAAGAAGAAAAGAGCAGGAGGAGAAAAACCACCAGGAGAGGCTGTGGGCCCAGGGTCTTCACCCCTTCCCTGAAAGGTGGATTGGGTGTGGGTATCCGCTAAGGGGAAGAGACGGGCCAGCCATGGCCCCCAACCGAGGTCAGTCTTCCTCATGTGTGGACCAGACAGAGGCCTTCATAGGAAACTAATTCAGCCTAAAGCCACTCTAATGAAACTGTTCCTCTCTGTCCTGGAAAAGCCCATTCCCCATGAGTGATCAGGTACAGAATTCTTGTTAGTCCAGGTCCGTGGTGGGCACCTTACAGGCTCCCACTGCCTGGTCATGCACCCACGGCATCTGCGTGTCCCAGAGGGCACTGGGCCTCAACCACGGCTGCACACGGAAACTCCCTGGGTGCCCAGGCTCTGCCCCCAGAGACCCGATTTAATTTGCTTTCACAGAGGCCTGGGCAATGCGCATTTTAAATCTTCCCAAGTGACTTGGATGTGCCACTAAGACTACAGATCATTGATTTAATGATTTTTTTAACAACTAGAACAGAATATCAAAATTATGCCCTAGAGTACAGTAAGTATTCTACCACGAAATTTTTCACACCAACCCCTGACACCAGTGGGTCTGCACTCTCCCTGCCCCCGAGGGCACCGCATTCTCGCCGCGTGTCTGCGACTGTCATCATACCCCATCCTCACTAGAAGCCTGGGCTCTGGCCCAGCCTGTCCCTACCTGTCAAATGTCTACTCGCCTTTCAAGCACCAGCTCAAATGCCAATTCCATGAGGACCGCCATGATTGGAGGCATTTGCTCCCTCCCTCTGCACACCAGTGCCTTTTAATTTGTTAACATTCAGTCAGAACTGTCTTGTATCATGAGTACCTGACTGCTGGCTGCTGTCGAGTCTGAGTAGACTGACTGCCAGCTCCTTGAGAGCAAGGACAGGGCTGCATTTTGTGTTATGTCTCTGTGTCCTCCGCAGGGCCTACTATATGCCCTACAAACACGTATGAAAGGAATGATTGGCTTGCCACGCAGTTTTATAGAGGGGAAGGTGCCCACCAGTAGCTTAAGTGGGGATAGGGATGTAAGTCCCCCAAATCCCCATATAGATATGAAACATTTTTATTTTTATTTTTCAGAATTGTACAAGTTCCCATCCCCACTTCTGACCAGGCTGGAGATCCTGAACTCCCCGCAGGTTGTCACGGAGAGCGTCTCCCCTTGGGTGAATGAATGAACGAACATTTACTGCATCTCTAATAAAAGCAGGCACTGTGGTAGGTGTTTTACACACTTTTTCACACGCCCCCGAATTGTTCTTGTCACCGAGCGAGGCGCATATTGCCAGATGAGCCCACTGCTGCCTCAGCCTTCGCAGGAACAGAACAGTCTCAGGACAGGAAGGCCCAGCCGGGAATAAGGGAGAAGCCCCGAGGCCCGGTTTGAAGAATTTTGTTAAAAAGAGATAAACCTCTAGTCATATGTGGATAGTGTGGTTGTTTACATGTAAAATATCAGATAATCTGCCAACAAACTTTTGGGACTCTTAAGAAGTCAACATGTTGCTCAAAAAAAAAATCACTGTGCAGAAGAGTCAACATTCTTTATATCAGCAATAATTAGATCAGAAAATGCCGTAGAAGAAAGATCCCGTTCTCCATAGCAACAAAAACTAGCATATCGAATAAAAGACACACAAAATCTTCATTAAAGGATGAAAAGGCCAGGATGAACAGAGAGACAATGTTTATGAATGGGAAATGTCATTTCAATCAAAATTCCAACAGAGCTTTTCCGCGGGGTGGAAAAGTGTCGAGAATAATAGAGGCAGTATTTGAGGATGGACTTGGGAGAAGAGGAGGAGAGGGACTTCCATATATGATGTGCCCTCATTACGAGGCTCTAGCGATTAAAGCAGTGTGATGCAGCACAGAAGTGGACAAACTGGCCGTTGGAGGAGAAGAGGGACTCTTGGGAACCCAGGAACTGGAGTGAGCCAGAGGCAGCATGTCAAACAAGTGTGGGAAGGGCCACCTCAATGGTGGGGGATACCTGGGTAGGTCAGTGCATGGAAAAATCAATAAAAATGTGGATTTCTACCTCAAAATAGCCACAAAATGAGTTCCAGCTGGATTAACCTAAACACGAAAGAACAAAACTTTAAAACTCTTGAAAGAAAATGAAGAAGACATCAAGGTAACAAAGTAAAGATATTAGGACACACAAATTGTAAACGGAAAAGATTAATACATTTGACTCATTAAAATGAAAATTTTCTGAAGGACAAGGGACATCATAAACAAAATAACGACAAGCCATGGAGTGGAACGAAAAGCTGTGATGTCTGTAAATGACAAGTGATGAGTGTACAGGCAACGGAGACAACATCTACAAATTACAGAGAAAAGGCTAATTCCATAGGAAAAGTAGGACAAGGTCATGAGCAGGCAAGTTACAGAAGAGGAAACACAAGTGATAGCATCTCTAGTGATCAGGATATCAGATTAAATAAAGTGAGACATGATTTCACGTTCATTAGATTGAATTAAAACTTTGCTGTCTGGCAGTACTGAGGGTTGATGGCGTTGTGGGACAATCAGAGGTCGAATTGGTACAGCCACTTTGGAGAGTAATTAAACCAAGTCTGGTGTAGTCAACATGACGTGTACTCAAGGGAAGCCTTCCATGCGGGCATGGCGGATGCAAGCACAGATGCGCACTGCAGTGCTGCTTATAGCAACAGACGCGGGCCGTGTCCACCAACAGAACGGCTAAGTGAGACGTAATCCGAGAGAGGTGAAGAGCCTTGAAGACCGGAGACCAAGTCCTGGCTCTTGTGCTTCTAGCTGATGACAGACGTTACACAAGTCACTTGTCCCCCTGAGCAGAGACTACCTCCCAGCCCCAAGCTCGAGTTCCACCAGCTAAGAGAGTCCCCACCGTTTATACAACCAGCATCTACACCCCAACGCCCCTTGGTCAAGACACAGGGTGGTTTAAAGGGTGAGGGTGGAGACTCTGGCCAGACTGAGCTCAAATCCCAGCTTTACCCAGCTTTATGGTTTGTATGGCTGCAGGCAAGATATTAAAGCTTTCTGTCACTCAGTTTCCTCTTCTGCAAAATGGAGATAATAATAGATTTCACCTTAGAGGTGGGCGTGCAAACCGAATGAGTTAATATCCCAAAGACTTAGAACTGCATCTGATATAAAGGAAGCGCTGGTTAACAGTAAATCACGTGGCAGTGAAAATGAGTGCAGTAGGCTGGAGTGATGTGGGTGCATCTCGTACTCAGGATGCGAGTCCCACCTGCATCTCACCGTTCCCTGAACTCCCCTCCTCATCACGGGCAACACACGGTCCCATCCTTGGTCACACCTGTTGTCAGGTGTCCCTCCCATGGGTGGGAGTTCCTCTCCCTACTGTCCAGGCTCGTCGCGGCCTGGCCAAGTAGGTTTGGGGCAGTGTTTGTGGAGCTGATATAACTGAACTGGTTCTGAAAAGTGCTTGAATGCCAGAGGATGAGGGCACCCTTGAGTCTTTCAGAAGCTTATTTTAAGAAGCTGAAATAGTGACACGAGGAGGGTGGGAGCAATGGAGCGGGTGAGTGACACAGACACCTGGAAAAGGAGAAACCTGGAGACAGGATGTGCCCAACGGCAGGAATTCGGGGCGGGGGGCAGGGGGTGCGCTGTGGCCAGTCAGCAAGTCTCACTGACTCTGCCTTCAAAGTACATCCTTGATCTAATCACCCAACTGCCTCTCACCACCCTCAACGCCCTGCACCTGCTATGCTCTCCCCGGTCTAGAGCTACAATAGCTTCCTTGTTTCTACCCTGGGAAGTAGGCATGAGTCGAACCATCACTTTACAGATGCAGAAACTGAGGCATGGAGGGTTCGGTAATTTGCTCAGGGGCACGTACGTTGTGAAATGGTTGGGCTGGGATCCAACCCGTGTGGTGTGGGTGCCCTCAGCTGCCCCCACATCACCTCACTCGCAGCCAGTCTGTGCTCCCACCTCTCACAGAGGAATCAGGGCTTGCTGCCCCAGCTGCCAGGCCCCACATGATCTGGCCCGGCCAGCCTCTCCATCCCGTCCCCACCCCCTCCTCCTCACGCACCACTCCCCAGCCCCAACGGCTCCCTGGCTGCTACTTCACCTAGAATGTTCTTTCCTTCCTGATCTTCCAATGGCTTCTTCACTCACTTCACTCAGGTCTCTGCTTGAGTGTCACCTCCTCCAAGAGGCCTTCCCTGACCACCCTTTCTAAAATAGTTCCCACTTTATTCTCTGACCTTTTCCTGTGGTAATTTTATTCATAGATATTCTACTTCCTGATGTGACATCATAAGATTACTTGTATGATTGTTTATTATGTATCTCCTCCTTCTAGAATTTCTGCTTCACAAGGACAGGGACTCTGTCCCTTGTGCCTGGAACAGAGCTGGACACAAAACTGCAGCACAGTAAATGAATAAATGCACCCAAGGTGGCCCATGCTGATGGACACTGGGACTCTCTAGTGCCAGGTGTAGGCCTGCTATCTGGGGTGGAAGGAACGTGTCCACCCCCCGTCCTCTGGGTCTATGGTATGGCCCTCTGGGGCCTCTGTACTAGCAGGGCAGAAGGTGAAGTGCGAGCTGCCACATTCCTTCTCAGGTACTCCCCATCCTGGCCCTGCATCCACCCCCAGACCCCAGCTTTCTTCTTTCCAACTACCTGGAAGTGGGGCTGACAAATCCATCCCCACCAAGGCGATCCAGACAGGGAGTGCAGCCCTTCCCAAGGATATCTGCGTTTTACATGAGGCCACCAAGAGAACTCTTCACCCCCACATCTGACTGTGCCATGGTGTAATCCCTTAGACCAGGACGTTTGCAGGAGCTCCTGCCTCAAACTGAGGGAGACTGGGCATCACAGGCAGGACCATTGCGAGAGAGAGAGAGAGAGAGAGAGAGAGAGAGAGAGAGAGAGAGAGAGAGAGAGGGAAATGGGTCCAAGCTCAGCTGCTGAGTCAGAGACTGGTACCTGGCAGGCCCCAGCCTTAAAAGTCATAGCTGCCCACTGTCCCACTCGACCCACTTTATCCTCTCCTGTCTCCCACAAGTCCTGGCTTTGATCCCAAGAGCATCTCAGAGCAACCCTGAGGCTCCGCTGTGGGGAATGTTCCAGAGGCTCCCCAGGGAACCCCGGACAAAGGCCTTACCCATCTCAATCCCGCAGATGACCAGGGCCGCAATCACGGCACCTGCTGACGTCCCGGCAAAGCGGTGGGTGGTTTCCAGCATCCTGGGGGCCAGGTCCCGCAGGGCATCCACAGCCCCAGCCTGGTAGAAGGAGAGGAAGCCACTTCCGGAGAAGGAGATGGAATGAGGGGTGTCCGGGTCCCCCTTGAACACCTGTTCTTCCATCTCCTCAGCCTGGGGCTTCCTATAGTGAGAAGTCACCCCTCAGCGCTGGCTTGCCCAAGCTGGGGCCGCCCTCCTGTTGGAACTGGCAGCCAAGTTTCCCTGCCAGCCCGGAGCCTGGAATGTGGCCAGCTCTCCCCAGTTGGCTGGGGCTCCTGCGGGTGGCTCAGGCAATGCGCCCAGGCCTGTTGAGCTCGGCTAGGACAAGGCAAAGAAGCCCCCGGATGCGCAAGCAGCATCTGGTCCCGAGGGCCCCCTGGCTTCATTGCATGTCTGGGTTCATCTCTGGCAGAGTCCTCAGCCCTCTGCCCATGCCGGGCACACCTATGGTATTTGAGCTGCCACGCAGGCTCAGGCCCAAAGAGGCGGGCACTGCTCAGCGCTCAGCCCAGAAGGATGCACACACGTGTTGCAAAACTTCCACAGATGGTTATCAGAGGGTGCCTCTCTCCCTGAGGCACTGTGGCAGTAAAGGAATCGAATGCTGGCCTGCCTCCAGGAGGACAGTGTCCCCTCCCCACCCGGGCAGGACTGGCACGGTGGCTGTGGTGTTTGGAGGGGACACGATCCTACCACCCATGCCCCCTGCAGTGACACCCTCCTTGGGCTCCTTTTCCAGGCTCCGGGTGGTATGTTGCACAATTGTTTTTCTTTGTCCTTCTTACATAAGCTCCCCTTTGCTTAATCACTTTTTTGTTCACATGTTAGGACTGGTCACGGGCAAAATTGTACAGGAAGACAAGTTGGGCTTCCGGGGCCCCACTCTGCACCGGCTCTCCATCCTCACCATCTTCTTGTCTCTCCTGCCCTTCACTGACCCACTGGCCCTTAGTCAGCACCCTCTCACCAAACCCTGAACCTCATACTGTCTCCTAAGTGTCCATGAAGAAAATCAATCTGAAATCTAGATCATTCCAAGTGTGTGGGTCTTCATATTACAATGCTCTTCTCCCCACTTTGGAATGAGAAGTTTAAGATGGGGCCATTTAATCCCAAGAAGGAACAGCTTGAGAGTACAGATATGGGGGCATCGGGACCAGGACAGAGATGTTGTGGAGCCCAGAGGGTAGGGAGGTGGTGCATGGGGGTCAGCGTAGCACCAGGGGCCCCGTTCACGCCCCCTCTGGGGCTGTGCAGCATGGCTCTGGAGAGGGGATTCTTCCTCACAACCTGAAAAGTTCACAGCAAACGCTCCCCCCTCGACCCCAGTCCATCCAGAGGCAGGACCAGAATTAGAATTGAGACACTAAGTACCCTACCCAGTGGCCAGTGCAGCTCCACACCCTGTTGGGATGTGATATCAAAGCTTCACCTTTCCCAGGGAGCTGCGGCCAACTCTGCCGCCCCTGGTCCATGTGAGGCCACCCCCAGTATCCAGGTAGGAGGGCGTTCTGTCCCTTGGGTAGGTAGTTCCAGGTATAGAATTGCCTCCCTCTGGAAAGAGGCCTTTTGATTGAATGTGTGTGTACAAACAGAGAAAGTGTGTGTGTGTCCGCAGAGATTTGAGGCTTACTGCTGGGGTGGAGGTGGGGTGTGCCAGGGTGCAGTCCACTCTGCTATTAGAGCGTCGTGACCCTGGGAAACAGGTCCGCTCCACTGGGTGTTTGCACCCCCATCTCCGTGTCGGGCTCTTGGGGGCAGGAGTGAGTGCAAGCCCCATCCCTGAACACAGGCACTTCCAGGCTCCCTGGGAATAAGACAAGCAAACGTGAAGTCACCAGGCAGACAGTTTATAATTAAGTACCGAACTGTGCAGGCTGAGATTCCTGCCAGAAAAAATGAGAGACGGGGGTGAACAGTGTGGGCTGGAACCATCGGGGAAGCTGTGTGGCAGAGCTGTGGGTTGTGGGGTTTGAAGGAGCTGTGGGGGGCGGGGGGCATTGTGACAGGGAACAGCATGAGGTCCATGGAGAGAAGGACGGGGCGAGAGGGTGGGCAGTCACACGGGGTGAAGGGCTGCAGATCAGAGAGACATGGGCTGAATCCCAGCTCTGCTGTTTATGGGCAGCCTGACCTGTGTAACCTCTCCAGGCCTCAGTTTTCCTCATCTGTAAAAGGGACAATTACATGTATATTACACAGGAGTTTAAAGGTTAAAGATATGGCTGTAAAATGCTGGCATGTGGTATGTCTGTTATTATCAAGGGTAGAGGGTGGGCCGGGGAGGTGAGGTGGAACAGAGGGTGCCATTGCCGACATTCAGGAGGAGCTGGGAGGGCTCTCAGGTGGGAAGCCTGCAAGGGCAATGAGCCCAGGGCGGGAGGGAGGGGGAGGAAGAAGGTGCTACATCTTAGGGATGCGGGCAGCAGGGCCACGGTGGGGGCTGAAGGGAGGGAGACGAGTTAATGAAACCATTGCTGCAGAGACTTGCAGGACGAGGGGACTGGCTAGCTGGGCAGGACGCATCAAGGCCCTCGCCTTGGGGGCTGGGAGGAGTGGGCTGCCTTTTATTGACTTCGGAAAACTGGGGGGAGGATGAGTTATCTTTAAGATGAGTCTGAGATGAGGGCAAGACTCTGGGGCTGGGAGGCGGAGAGGTGACTTCAGAGAGAGGTACAGAGTCCTGCCAGTGGGGCTACAGAGAAAGGGAGGCAGCTGGCGGTGCACAGGGTCATGGTGAGGAAACACACCCTGGGGCAAGCATCCCCTTCTGTGTCATCTCGACATGCCCAGTGAAATAGGAAGCGGGCCCACCTCGCTCTCCATGGGCTACTGGGGCTCCAGAAACGTGGGGGCCCCCACACTTTCAAGGACACTGCGCTTTGTCTTAACACAGCTGCTGGCCTTCCCGCTCTTCAGGCCTGGCTGTCAGAGTAGGCTGCGGTCTCCACTGAGGAAACACACTCTTCAGGTCCACAGAGACGGGAGAGTGGAGGCCACAGCAGGTGCAAACAACCCAACTAGAAACTCATTTGGCGCATGAGAAGGTCCCACAGGAGCTGTTGGTGTGTTCGCCAAGCCCTGACCTTGGCTGAGCACCCTGCACACCTGCCCACAGGGCCTGTTCGTCCTGTGCCTCAGTTAAACAACTGAGAAGGTGTGTCTTGTTCCCCTCGTCCCTGACGCTCTGCCTGAAGCCCTACAAGCTTCAAGGGGATGACATCATAAAAGGGCCACAATCCAACATTTCTGCATTTAATTTTTAAAGCCAGTGCATAACCTCTCAGGTATTTTAAATCAAGTTAGCACTGCATATATGACTCAGCAGCCCACGAGGAGATAAAAGTAAGTAACTGAGATTGCTTATCTCACACAATTCCCGCAGCACAACCCAAAATGAACTTATAGACAAACACAGAGTTTCCCCACCTGCAAGTGAAGCCGCCCAGGTCACAGCTCCTCTGGATTCCAGGTTAGCCTTCCATTGAAGGTGCACCACCCTCTGCTTAAATCTTATAAAATGCTGTGTGCTTCTTGACGTGACAGTATGAAGGTCATGGCATCGCCTGTGAGTAATCTTACCCGTAACCTTTAACCTGAATCTAATCGAGGCCTAACTTCCAATCTACAGTGAGTACAGTATGAAGCAACCAGTAAAATGACCCCAGGTAAAAACAACGGACACGCTGAAACTGCAGGAAGGGCTGGTAGATGCTGTTGTTGTGACAGAGCAGCGATTTCCAGCCCGTATGTTCTGTGCCCTCTTCCCCACAAAGACCTAAAAGGCCCAAATGTTTCCTTTTTTTCCAACTCCAGTTTACGTTCAATGTTATTTTGTATTAATTTCAGGTGGTTAGATAATCATATACTTTACAAAGTGTTTCCCCGCAGTGTTTCCAGTACCCACCTGGCGCTACACAAAGTTACCCCAATATTATTGATTTCCCAGCCTCCCTTGCTGCTAGAAGCTATCAGAAACACAGTTCTGGCCAATGACAAGTAAGAGGAAATCTGCTGAGTGGCTTCTAAGAAAGATTTCCTTCCTTGATAAAAGGAGAAAGGAACATAAAATGAGCTCTTTTAGCCCCATCACCCTTTCCTCCCGCCTGAGATGCTGTCCTGTGAGAACATGGGGCAGGAGCTGGGGCAGTCACCATCAGGGGAACAGGGTGGACACTGAGTGTATTAGTTCTCTATTGCTGTGCCACAGATTACCTGAAAACTAAGGCCTTCAAACAACAAACATTTATTACATCACGCAATTATGGTGGATTAGGAACCCAGCAAAGGCTTAGCTGGGCAGTAGTGGCTCGGGGTCTCTCAGTTGCCAAGCTGAGTGCAGTCATCTCAAGGGCCACGGGGCTGGAAGAACCCTTCCAAACACACCGCCATGCTTGTTGGCTGGCATCAGTTCTTCGCTGGCTGTCAATGCCAACGTCAGTGCCTTGCCAGGTGGGCCTCTCCATGGGGCTGCTCACAGCTTGTTTTTCCCAGAGTAAGAGATGCAAAGGAGAGAGAGAAAGAGAGAGAGAGAGAGAGAGACAGAGAGAGAGAGGGAGAGAGGAAGAGAGAGACAGGACAAGAGATAGTGTGAACCTAAGGTGGAAGCTGTAGTCTTTTTATATAACTTAATCTCATAGGTGAGGACACCCCTTCTGCCATATTTGCACCCTTCCCACATTTGACCAGGGCTAAGGCCACACAGACCAGCCCAGGTAAGCAGTGGGGGAGGGTTGTGAATACCAGGAGGCAGAGATTATTAGGGGCCGATTTGGACGATGGCTGCTACAAACTTCTGAGGGTAGCAGCAGAGAAAGAGCCTAGGTCCTTGAGGAGGTTGTTAGTGACTACACCAGGCCCCACACCATTTGTCCCCTCCCTGTTAAGTCAGTTAATTGAATGTCTTTGTTGTTTCAGCTATTGTTCATTAGATACTCGCTGCTGAAAACTTCATGACCAATGCAAGGACTATTAAATATTTCTACCAAAATGTGGAAATGTTACCTTGAGAAAAACAAACAAAACATGCCCTTTGCTTTTAGCAAAACAGAAGAAATAGTTTAAGGTATAGATAGTTTGTTATTATAGGTGAAATAATTCTTATTCATGAAGATTCTGAAAAATTTATTCAGAAAATTTTGGAAAAATTTTATTACACCTTTTAGAAATTGTTTAACAACTATTACTTTTGTTAGAAGAAAAAGAATACCTTTCTCTTTCTTATTTTTCCTGAAAAATAAAGTAGGGTTCTGTTAATTGATTGAACTTGTCTTTTGAAGTGGGATGTCATTTATGAACTCTTGACTGATATACAGGTATATCCTTTGTGGGGTGCAAATGCTGTACCTTTCCTAAAAAGTCAGCAATTTGAAAAAAATAAGACTTAAGGAGAGAGGAGAAGCCGTGGCACAGTTGACATCGAACATCCTTTCATGGTGTCCGTTACATGACCTTGAGCTCATCATGCAGCCTAAATCATGTCTTCCTCTCGTTGTGAAATAGCTCGGATATACAGTAGAGTGTCAAAAATAGAACAGCAAATATCCGTGCACCTCCCAGGCAGGCTGAAAAAATCTTAATGTTTCACCACACCTCAGAAAAATATCTGTTTGGTTTTAAAGAAATAAAACATCACCGTAGAGGCGAGAAGGCAATGAAACCTCACAGATGCAGGTGAAGCCTCCTTTGCATTCTTTCCTAATCGCCCCATTCTCCCTCCCAGGGGAAACCACCTCCCAGGTTGGAGAGAATCTTTCCCTTCCATGTTTTTACATGTTCATTACATGAATATGTTTTATAAACAATGCATAGTATCGTTCTACAAATATTTTTAAATTTCGCGGAAGCAAACACATTCATTTATTCTATGATTTGCCACATTCATTCAGCGTTGTGATACATGGCTCTAGTCTTTGCACTTGACTGCTTTTGGTAACCTATTATGAGACTGTGGGGCAACGTGTTCATCATTCTCTCACAGACATTCGAGTTGTTGCCATCATCTAGGAATTTCTCAGGGGACAATGTGGGTGCATCAGTTGTACCCATGGAATTTTAATTTATGGAGGTGACTGAGTGATGATATGGAGAGGCTAATGCCCTTGAAAGAAAGTTTTTATTACTTTCACTTCTGGAGACAAGGGGGCAGGCCATGCCGCACGGGGAAGCCGCAGGTCTGGGCAGGAGACAGGAGGGATGTGCGGAAAGTGGGGCCCAGAGTCTTTATTTTGTTCTCTGTGAGAAAGGCAGGCAGAGCAGAGGAAATGGCGTAGGACTGGCTGGTTGGAATAATGTCTATGGGCTCTCTAGGTGCCTGGTACCCGGCCTGGGTGAGTAGGGCAGGGGAATATTGCTTCCTGCAGCCGCACAGAGGAGGGAGGGTCTGCACTGGGCAGTGTGCGCAGGAAGAGGGGCTTCTGGCCCTCAGCTGTTACTGAGAATTGGCTGACCCTGGAAAGGTCAGTTTCTTTCTGCTCAGGGAGGCCACAAATGCCACAGCATCAAGAATATACAAAATAAGAAACTATAGTTAATCCAGTGGGCACTTCTTCAATTTGACTAGGTGTTGGCAATTTGCTCTCCAGTGTAGTTGTGTCAATTTACACCCCCACTGAGAGTTAATAAGAATTCTGATTGCTTTGCTTCTGTCGGTAATGCCAGAATAAAAAAGCTTTTGCCAATCTGAGGGATGCGAAAGCCTATTCCATTGTTAACCTCATTATTCACGAGGCTGGGTATCATTTCATTCATCCATTCCACACTCCAGTTTCCTCTTTTCTGAATTACTCTTCAGAAAAGAAATTTCTTAGCCTTTTACCTCTGGGGCGGAGCCAGTGTTTGTCTCAGTAATGGTGTATAGACGTTGGGCGGCCCTGGCCGGGAGCTCAGCTGGTCAGAGCGTCGCCCTGATACACCAGGGTTGTGGGTGCCGTCTCTGGCCGGGGCACAGACAGAAGAACCAACCAACGAGTGCGTAAATAAGTGGAACAATAAATAGATATTCCTCTCTCTCCATTCCTCTCTCTCTCAAATCAGTAAATGCTAATTATAAAAAATAATGTGTAAATGTTGGTACTAATACTAGCTAATATTAATGATGTGAATATTAGCAGTTGAATTCATTGCAAATATCCTCTCCTAGTTTGTCACTTTTAACCTTTTTATATTGTCTCGACAGTACAGAAGTTTAAAATGTATCATTTTCTTCCCTTATGATTTATGTTTTTTGTGTCTTAAAGTCATAAAGATGCTCTCCCATAGAAAATAGTCTTGGTTATTTTAAATGAGCTAACCATTAAGCCTAAGCTATCTGTTCAGTCTCCATAGAAAACTGCGGTCTGGTGGGCAATTTTGGCACCACCTATTTTTAAATAAATACTTGTAGAAATTTATCTTGCAGAATTACCCACGGGAGTCCCCGAAAGTATACGCACAAGGTTGTTACTATGGCGCCAATCGTAATAGCACAAATCTAGAGGTAACCTGAATATCAGCGGAGAGCTAGTCAGATGAATTACGGTATAGCAATGTAATGTAATTCTCTGTAGTCATAGAAAAGAACAAGGGAGACCTGGAAGCAGTCATGTGGAAAGTTCTCCAAGATATATTTGTAAACATGAAAAGTAAAATTAAAAACAAAGATGCAAACAGTATGTATGCCATCATTTATGTCAAAAAGGAAAAAAAGGATTCACTATGTACATCCATGTACATTTCAGAAATAAAACCACTGAGGAAGATCACTTGTGGGGGAGGGGGACCAGGGCTTGAGAGTGGGAGGGAAACCTGCTTTTCACTGTCAATCATTTGTGCCGTTTTCACTGTTACTTCCATAACAGCAAACAAAGCAGATTTGCTGTGGATGGGCCCACTAACTGTAAGTTGCTATTTGATTTGGCATTTGAAATATTCTGAGGTGAAGAGGGCCTTTCATTCCAGTAGCTGGGAAGGAACGGAATTACCAGCGGTGGGGCAGGAGACTGGGTGTCAGTCGGACAGGCTCACTCGTGAGCTCTGCAGCTGCTCCGAAGGCGTGAAGTGCAGGTTCACAGCTGCATGGGGGTTGGTGAGATTCAGGCTTGCCCTTGTCTGGGGGCAGGTGGGGGGAGGGGGAGTGTCTGTGAACCAGGGGGAGGGGCTGGGAGAAATGGGGCATGGGGTGTCTGGGGGATGGGGGTGTCTCTGGGTTGGGAGTGGGGGTGACAGAAGAAAGAGGACAGAAGGCTGGGGCAGGTGTGAATCAAGGGAATCCCCCCAGGTCCTTGCAGCCCCAAGACTGGCTGTCTGAGCCCCTTGGTCTGGACCACTCTAGGCACTGTGGCTGCAGGGTGGGAAGCCTGGCACCCTTCCCCCAGCAGGGAGGAAGCCCCCACCTCAAAGCTTCAGGCAGTCAATTCTCTGGAGAGGGAGGAAGAACAAGGTCAGGCTCAGCTTAGGAAAAATGCTCATCCAGTAAATGAGAGCTGCAGGTTCCCGATCTTACAGCCTTTGTTGAGAAAAAAAAGGGGTCGACATCCACAGAAGACAGACAAAATGTGCCCAGGATGAAGTCCCGCCCCCTTCCCCTGGGCGGTGCCGAGTCGCTGGTTGGGGACCAGGCTCTCTGGGTTCAAATCACATCTAGGTCGACCTCCTGCCAGTTATTTAACATCTCTGTGCCTTGGTTTTTTACCTGTGAAATGGGGAAATGATCATACTTAACCCACAGCGGGTTGTGCTGGCATATGGTAGGTGCTTACAAGGTGCTAACCATTGTAAGTCTTTCTTTATTTACTGCCTTTGTAAATTCACCACAGCTGGGGCCCTGGGTAGTGGCAGTGGCAGTGGCAGTGGCAGTGGCCGACACGTGGAGACTGGATCTGTGTGTGAGGGGTCGCACAGTAACCAAGCTCACAGGCCTGATGACCAGCCCAGCTTGTTCATTTACACGAGCCGGGGCAGGTAGGCCAATCCATCAGCGCCTTTTCTTCTCTCTTCTTCCAGGTGGGAGCCCACACTGCGTCCCAGGCTCCCTGGGCTGTTGTTTCCACGCTGCTCGCTGCTCCCAGGCTTGCCTGTCAGCGCCTCGGGGGAAGACACTTCTCGTAGTAGGAGGATCGCAATTCGCAATTTGTGGTGTCAAATAAATACTTGTTGAATGAGCAAAGGTCATCACATGCTCCCCATCATAGCAACACTGCAAATGACCTAAACGCTCAATGAGAGGGGGTTGTTATTAAATTGTGGCCCTGCCACCCCACAAAACTGAAGAGTCATTGGAAGGGGTAATTATGATTACATGGGAAGATAGAGGAATGCTTGTGATGTGGCCTTAGAAATCAAAAGAAATCAAATCAACATGGTCTAGACACGACCTGAGTCCATCCCGATATTTAAGTGCAAACGTGACGTTCAGAAAAGGGAGTATAATGTGCCATCATTTACGTAAAAAGGGGACAAAGAATCCGACCTCCCACACGGAGCCCGAGAACACGTGGGAGGGGACCGAGGGGTGGACAGTCAGGACAGTCACTGACAACGTTTTTGTCCCTTCTGGGTGTTGAAATGTGAGCCTGTTTCCCATTCAAAATCAAATAATTTAAAAACACTTCCTGGCGCACAGTGAAGTAAAACAGACCCGTATGTGTTTTCCCACTGTATTCCTCGGTTCCAAGGCACTTGCTCTCACTGCCCCCCACTTCATGCACACACATTTTCGTTATACCTCACAATCAATGGGCATTCTTACCAGTCTCTTGTGGGGGTTTTTCCCCTAAAAAGCATTTACTAAATCGATGCTGAGTCTTAAAATCAATGGAATTTTAGAGCCAAGGAAACGAAGTCGCTACAAACGCGGCGAGTGAACGCGGGGGCGGCGGCGGTGAAAACCCAGTCGGCGGGACGATTGCAAGGACCTTCCTTTTCAAACTGGTCCTGGCCGGGGGTCACATCATCTTCTCCGTGGTTTTTTAAAAACATACTTTTAACTGTTTAGGAGCCAATCAATGGTTTTAGAGAAAGGCAGACCCAGCCCCAGGGCCTAAGGAGTCGGCTACATGTAAGCCCACGAAACACCCAGCCGAGCTGAGTGTCAGTAGTCACTAAGCCCATGCCCCGGGCCCTCCGAGTAACTGGGGTGACCCAGACGGACTCATCTCCCTTGGGTTTTCCTGAGGCCCTCACCTCCAGGGACAGTTTGTCAAAACTGAGACAACACTGCTTGGCCAGCACCGGTCTATCCCAGCAATGGGCCCAGAAACCCCGATCTCGGTCGGAACCATTGCCGTGGGTCTCCGAACAGCCGTGGACTTGGAAGCGCGGCTGAGGCCCCGTGCCCGCGGCTCAGGCCCCCCCAGCACTGAGGCACCCCACCAGCCGGCCGAGCAGGCCTGGCCTCCTTGCCGCTTCCCTGACACAGGGTTCCAAGTGTGTCCCACAGGACCCACTCTGTGGGTGAGGGATTTCTTAACTAAATAAATACATTTAAGAAATACGGGGTAAGATTGGGATAAACTGGAGATCCACAATGTAACCTCACGTTAAAGACACTGATAAATCCTGTGTGGCAAGTTCCCTTGGGTTCCAGCTGAACAGCCTTTCCCGCCTTTCCCTGGGCTAATCCAACCCTAATTCTCTTTACTTTCTTCAGGGCAAAAGCAAATCCCAGAACGAAAGGATTAATAAAGAGCAAATAAACACAATTCTAACTAAACAAAAACGAAAAACCCCAGAGAATACTCCAGTGGGGAATTCCAAGAAAGTCATCATCTTTGTCCTCAAAAAAGAGACACGCATGCCCTGGCCAGTGTGGCTCGGTTGGCTGGGACTTGTTCTCAGGACACGTGCGGAGGCTGTGGGTTTGGGCCCCGGGTGGGGTGTGTATGAGAGGCAACCTGCTGGTGGATGCTCCTCTCTCACATTGACGTTTCTCTCTGTCTTTCTCCCTCCAATCTCCTCTCTCTACAAGCAAACAAACAAACAAACAAACAAATAAAAATTTTGAAGACAGACTAATGAGAATTCTGCGTTCACGCTGGCTAGCACAAACCCCCACATGACAGAACTCTGGAAAGCAGCTGTGCAGACACGGGAGAGTGGACACGGGAGAGTGGTCCAGGCACACCAGCACTTGGAAGGAGGCAATTACCCGGGATAGGTTTGTTATTTTTTGTAGTTTTTGCCTGAGGGAAGTTCCTGGTCCGGGCTGTGGGGTGGGTGGCACTAGGATGGAAGCCCCCGGTAATGGTGTGAAAAGCCACAGGTCAGAGTTCCGGTGACCACGTGGCTGGAGAGTGAGGAGAAACCCCGGAGAAGATAAGGACCCAGGAAGGCAGAGCCCCACCTGGGCAGGGCAGACTCGAAGATTTCAGCTCCCATCTGCCAGAGAGGAGACAGTGCCTGCGGTTGGAGAGTTCAGCCCAGTGAGCGGACTGCTAAAGCAAACAAACAAAAAATAAATTTAAAAAGCAATACTCTTCAGAAGAACAAAAGGGATCCAGACTCTTCACAATGTATCATTTCCAATGTTCAGAACACAACGCAAAGGTCCTTGGCATTAGATTCAGAACAGAAAAGTAACACTTCTCATATTGACTCTTGCTAGTCCGATAAAGTCAGGGGAAAGATTGCCGATTCATTGTCCGTGTACTCACTCCTAGCTTCTGATGACGCAGACTTTCGATGTCTAGCCACACTGGCAGGCAGGCCCCAGCCATTCCTTTGAACACCCTTTACCAGTCTCTGCTGGATCATGGCTGTCCCGTCCCTCGGGAGAAAAGAGATGGCAGTCCAGTGCACATGGCCAGCCCATCCTGCCTGCTTCTCAGGGCCCAGATAGGTCTCAGCCCTGTGCGGAGCCTGAGCCCAAGGCTGAGGGTTAAGTAAACTCAGCAGCCAGGACAATGGGTTCCTGGCGTGGAAGCCAGACAGTGCCTCGCGTCAAGCCTGCGAGGACTTTAATTCCACTCCAGCGAGGTTGGCGCAGTCTGATCAGAAGACGGAGACCAGGATGACAACAGGCTGTGACTGACAATAATTGGGGATTAGTGAGAAAAAACAGAAGCATGTATTTATCAAGAAACTAGAGTATTATTTAAGCCTAAGAGTTTATTTTTTAAAAATAATTCACGATGCTGGATTGTTTACTTGTTTTACTACTTAATGGTTGCTTTGTTTAGCTGTTTGATGAAGTGCTGTGGCTTCGTTTTTTAGAAAAGATGAGGAACCATAATGCTTTCTAGCTCTCTAGCCCCCATCCAAGCACACAAGCTCAGAACAGAAGTGCGCCTTAGCTGTAACCAAGCTAGGGTGACAGAGACGGTCCTGAGGGCTAAACTCACAAGGTGAACATAGCTGCAGGGTGTACTAACTTCTTCCTGAATCCGGTGATTCCTTTTGCATTTTTAATAAACAAAATTCTCATGTGCAATGATAGAGCCATTTTGGAAAGCAGTTCCATTAGGGGTTTGCCTCGGGGTGCTCTATTCAAAAACTGAGACGTGGTTGTTGCAAGGTAATTTTATTTACTTGCAGCAAGTAAAGGAGAACAGGGGTTCTATCCAAATCTCTGCTCCCCTCAGGGAGGCTTAGCCTTAGTCATTGCTCATATATGCTATTTGGTCAGTTACATGTTGATTTGTTCTTTGCAGTAGGCTACATTTGTCCAGTTACCTTTTTTAAAAAATTGATTTTGGGAGGGGGGGAGGGAGAGAGAGAGATCAATTTGTTATTCTACTTATTTATGTATTCATTGGCTGATGCTTGGATGTGCCCTGCCCAGGATCAAATCTGCAGCCTTGGTGTCCCCACGATGCTCTGACCAGCTGAGCCTATCCAGTCAGCCCACAGCATCTGAAAGTAAGGGGATGACCCGCAGCAGCGGTCCCAGGCACCAGTTTCGTGGAAGACAAATTTTCCACACAGGTGGGGGGGGCAGGGGTAGGAAGACGGGAGGCAGAGCTCAGGCGGTAATTGGAGCAAAGCTTTGCTTGCTTGTTCTCCCGCCGCTCACCTCCTGCTGTGTGGCCCCCCTACAGGTCTGTAGCCCGGGGGTTGGGGACCCTGACCTACAGTATATCCACCTAATAGTATGTTAAGTAGCCATATTTTAAATGGTGTTTACATTTTAAGTATATTTGGTATTGAACTAAGTTGTCTTCTATTGCCTTTCCATCTAATACATGAAAAATGATTGAAACAAAGTTGAAAATAAAAGTTGTAAAGCAAAGATTATTTGCAAAACACTAGCAATAAAATTTGGTCCCTGACCCAGCCTTCTGTCCCT
>PVIA01007240.1:0-86126 GCA_004024845.1 Tonatia bakeri
GGGAGGGAGGGAGGGAGGGAGGGATGGATGTGATAAACAGGCTTCCAGTATGTGCCCCAATCAGGGATTGAACCCGCAACCTAGGTATAGGCCCTGACTGGGTATCGAACTCACAACCTTTTGGTATACAGGATGACACCACAACCAACTGTACTATCCTGCCAGGGCTGGGAACCTTTTTTAAAAATAAATTTAGTGTGTTTTTGCATCTCCTCTTTAATTAATCAAGGAAGAACATTGGCATGTTGTCTTCTAGTTTTCAAATGTAGAAGAAGTTGCCAATTTGTGTTTTTCCAGAAAATTCATTTTTCCGGAAGTACTTTGGACTATCACCCTCTGGCTCTATGCATGGATCCTCTGATTGTAGAAGGTGCTCTCAGTGTTAACTAGTCACCTTCTAGTCCTTATCTGTG
The DNA here is from genome assembly GCA_004024845.1 of Tonatia bakeri. Lineage (NCBI taxonomy): Eukaryota > Metazoa > Chordata > Mammalia > Chiroptera > Phyllostomidae > Tonatia > Tonatia bakeri. The sequence continues at coordinate 414 of PVIA01007240.1, forward strand.
AAACTGGGAGATTTACTGCAGATTATTCAGCCTAATCAGGCAGAGAACGCCAGCCCCATCCCCAGCCAACCAAAGCCTCCTTTAGGGAGGGGAAGTGTGGTAAATGACAATATCTTTACCCAGGCAGTCACGTGTTCTCTGAGAACAGGATGTGGGGAGGGCTGGGCCCCAGTCACAGGGTATGGGGGCGGGGGAGGGAAAGTGGGCTGGTGGTGTGGCCATGTGAGTTGGTGCTTGTCTCCTTGGTTCTGAGAGACATGAAGAGCCCCTGTATTTTCTAGTGTTCACTCATGTGTACACCCACCCACCCGTAGCATGTTTGTGTCCTTACCCTAAGAAAGAACTGTAAATACTTGTGAATGAGGCCCAGCTCTTTGGGCTGCAGACACTCAGTGCAAGGAGTGGGTGCACCCAGGTTGCCTGCTGTACCAGCCTATGGCTTGTGACTTCTGAAGCCATAGGCAGTTTTGGCTAGGTTTTGTCCTGGGAGCTGGGACCCAGTAGAGAATGAGGCTGCGGTGTTACTCTTTCCCAGGGCCCTAGTCATTCCCCTCCCCCCAGATGGCTTCTTAGCACACTGAGGTGATTTGCATGTTCAGTTTCCTTTTAGGCCCCATCCTCTTCTTCTCCCTGCCCCCACTAATTCTGCTGGGGACCTTTGGAGATGTTCTGCCTGGGGTGGGGAAAAGAGGATGTAGCTAGCTTCCTGTGCAAGGGAGGGTGTGGCGCCCGCCTTCCTGCCTGTCTGCCCACCCGCCCAGACGCCATTTACCCAGTACTTGAGGAACTGCCTAAAGAGTTCAGTTCAGTCACTAGAGGCTGAGAGGCTCTCTGGGGTTTAGGGACTTTGCTTTCCTTGGTCTCTTTATAGTTCTCTACCGAGGGGATTACCAGGATCCATTTTTCTGGAATCATAATGCTTGAAAAGGCCTTTAGAAGTTGATTGGTCCAACCACCTCATATTACGGATGGGGAAGCAGAGGTCTGGAGAGTCCTTTAAGCCCTTTAAGGAATCAGTGACAGAATTAAGATGAGTAGAATTCTGGAAAGTTAGACCTGGATCTTCCCCCTTCCACCAAACTGCTAGTCCAGCAATTTGCAAACGATTTGGCTGAGCTATGTGGGGAGCTGCAGTCTGCCTTCAACCAGAACAATTCTACTTTTATATACTCCATATTTTGAAGTGCCATGCAATTTTTGGTTTGGGAGAATGAAGAGGCAGGAAGGTGCTGGAAAAGTAACAAAATTTAGAACCACTGAGCAAGGCAGTACATCCAGGGGCACTCTGACATAGGTTACTGGGACCAGACTCAGAACAAATTTCTTGGTTTGTTGCTCTCACCTAATGGTGTGGCATCTTCCACTACAGGAAAGACTACCTCTACCCTGTGCTACCTTGATCTCCTGTCCCAAGGAGAGCTCTTCTTGTAGCACCCTGAAACAGAGCTAGAGGTCAGAGGCCACTAGATTTCTTGAATAAGATAAATAACAGCTAAGCCTTTGGAAGGACCCTCTTGTAACCTTAATAAGGGGAACTTGGGACAGTAACAGTGTATTGGTAGCTGGGAAGACCTGGGTTCTAGTTTTGTCTCGTTCACACTTGAGCAATTTGATGTTTATCTCATTAAGCCTCTATTTGTTCCTTCTATAAAATGGTGCTTCTCTGCCTTGCCTTTCATACAGAGTTGAATTTGGTGAGACAACGCATGTGTGCAAATGCCTTTTAAACTGTAAAGAACAGTGCACATGAGGCTAGGATTATTATTCTATAAGGGTAAGGCAGAGGCCATGGAGGCATTTGGGTTGGATAATGAGGTTGCAAGAGAAAGGAATGAAAATTATCAAACATTTAATACACATGGTAGTTCCAAGCTACATCCTTTACTATAATTAAAGTTAAGGTTGTCTTCACATTTACTTACTCCTGTTTTACTTATAGGGAAACTAAGGCTTCAAGAGAGCTAGGACATGGAGTACCCCAGGGTTTCCTTCCAGAGCCTGAAATCTCTGTCAGATATTTGTGAAGAGACCGTAAGAATGTGTTGTGGTTTCCACTGGGGCTTTCCAAACCATTCCCTGCCCCTCCAGGCTCTCTCCTCTGGTGTGGATGTTGCTTTCATGTTTCAGTTCATGGCTCTTTAGCCCCAGCTTTCCTTGGTGGTACCCCAGGCATACCTGGTGCCCTTGTTTTGCCTTTAATTGATGGAGGAACCCTTTGGGTCAGCCACTTTTTCCTTGAGAAGAGGGGCTTTCTACTCCCATGAGGAGCTGATACAGAGAGCCAGGGATTTGTTACTGGTCGGACAGACGTGGCTCTTGGCCACGGTCATGCAGTTGCTTTCATTTATTGAGACTCAGTTTTCTCATTGTAAAATGGGCTTAAGGATGCTTACTACACATGTGTTAAATATTTAACAACAAACTCTCTGGTGAAACCATGATTTATACTGTTTACCAATTGATTCCTGTGGTGTAAATACCCCCATCATGGCTGATTTCAAGGTACCAATACATCTTTGAAGGAGGAGTTGTGAAGAGATGCACATGATCAGCTCCAGTATGAGCTGGTTCCAGTGCACCACTGTTAATCACAGATATAGACTCCCACACTCACCTCCCACCCTAGCTTGCTCACATCCGTATACAAATGCAGGACCCTCTCACCATGTCTCTTCTCTTCCCTAAATTCCTAGAGTGTGCAGGAAAGGGATAGTGTCATTTAAAGTCTTCTCTCTCTGCTGCTTGCAGAGTCCACTCTGCTGGGTCATAATCTCGAGGTCCTTGTAATGAGGATCTCTGGGCCAGAAAGCCTTTCAGAACCAGACCTCTGGCCCTATCCCTTATCTCATCTCAACAGCATCTGTGCCAGGTGATGTTTCTTGAAACTTACCACAGGATAAGAATCATTTGGGGCAAAACTACTAGTTCCCAAGCTCCTCCTCTGGAAACCCTGTTTTAGTGTCTTTGGAGTAGGGTTTAGGAATCTGGGTTTTTAAAGTAATGCCCCAAATGATTGTTAAGTTTGGGAAACACTGTATTAGCATTGCATAACATTCTGCCAGGTTGGCATCATTATGCCCATTTTATAGGTAGGAAGGTCAAGAGATCATGGCTTGTTATTAGTGAAGCTGGACCTTGCACTAAGTTTTTCAGTTTTCTCCTACAACAGATACATTGCTTTAGTGCACATTAATATCTATGGTGGTGGGAGTGATGATACTAGGTGGGAAGCAACAAGGATAATCCTTGCCTTACTTTACAAACAGGGAGACCAGTTGCAGAGGGGTTTGGGGAACATAGCAGAACTGATTGCATTCCTGATCTTCTGTGGAGGTTGACTGTGTTCAATTTTGGACAGCTGTTTCTCCAGGCCCAGCAGCCAAATGTCTCCTCAGTTGCTCTCTACTTTCTATATTTCCCTTCCCAGAAGCATCCCTTTACCTATGTGAATACCAGCCCATGAGTGGCTGGTTGGTTCATGGAGCTATATTCTGTTCCAGACATTCCCAAATCTAGCTGGGACTTAGATTTATCTGAAGCTCTCAAATTCTGATGCCTGAGCTCTGCTTCTCATATAATAAATCAGAATCTCTGTGGGTGAGGCCAGGGGATCTGTATTTTAAAAATTTACCCGGTTGAATCTGATGAGTCAGTTTGCAGACCCAGTCTGTAATTGTTCTGGATACCAGCTGAAGGAGTTTGGAGGTTGTGTTGAGGGGGTGGGGACTTGTGTATATTGGTAAGACATGATTGGAGAAAATGGCAAGGAAGAGCCCAGAATAACTAAAGAAGATCAGGCACCTTTGAAAAAGGACAAGGTAGCATAGGTGCTCTGTTGATTTCTGCCTCCCCTCACAGCTCTGCTTCTGGAGGCAAATCCCCTTCCCTCTCAAGAGAGAACACATTTAAAATACTGCACGTATATATGTGTGTCTATTTGACGTGCATGGTTTCACATGGTCTAATCAACTAGAATTCCAATCACATTTTAGAATTTGCCCTCAAAGTGAAAGAGTCCTTTATCCTAGAAGGATTCTCTGGAGGTCTTCTTGGGCAGACCTTAGTCTCCTCTGCAGGCGAACAGGTTTTTATTTTAAATCATTCCTGAGAGGTAGAATATTTGTAATAATAAGGCTGACGAAGGAGGGATTAGTAACCATCACATTCTACTGATGATGGGCCAAGTATTTTCATGTCTATTATTTTAACTTAAATTTCCCAATAACCCTGTTGTAAGGTTGATATTATTAGACCCATTTTATAGATTAGGAAACTGAGTTTCAGAAAGAGGAAGGTCAAAGAGGCCCCAAAGACTCTCTACTATGCCATGCTTTGCTCCTCAAAGAGCAGACATCAGTATTTCTGGGATGAGAGCTCCAATTTTGTGGGTTCCCCAGATGCTGAATTTGGCTGTTGGCTGACCTGCAAGGTTGGCAGGAATCTGGCCTTAGCCTAGCTCTGGGGTTGAAAACAGAGCTTCTTGACTTGGTGTGGAAGCCTTCCCCTGCCCCAGCATACTGGACTGATCATGGCTTCAGTGATGTTACCACCCAGGAGCACATCACAGGGCAGAAATCCCATGAACACTGGATGGAACCTAAGCTGAGGCTTGAATCAACTCCAGTGTGCTTCAGAGTTGTGATGCTGGAGGTTGCTGGAATGTGTTACTGACCAGAGAGAATAGAGCCCTCTTCTGGTGCTCTAGGCAGAAGAGGCATCTTCAGGCAAGTTATAAATGTTCTGTTTCCAGTCTACAAGTACCTCCTGTGAAACTTGCAGGCAGGAAGCTGGGTCAACCAGGAAACTGATTTGAGAGACTAAGACCCAGCTGGGTGTGGCCCCTGAAAGGTTTAACCCATTTTGGAGATTTACTTTAATGATGACTCTTTCCTTTAATTCCAGCAGTTTCAAATTTTTATGGGAATTGAAGAATCTGCTGTTCTTGGATATAAATCTGTTCCCCAGATCCCCTGCCTCTTACCTTGCTGAGCTCCCCTCTCCTCCCTCCTCCATTCCTGCTGTTCCTAACCTCCAGCTTGGGTCTTAGCTATGCCTGCTACCAGGGACCTTCCCAATCAGTTGCTACCTAAGTTTTGGCAAAAGAAACTGTCCTATAAACAAAAGATCTGTGAGTTTTTATGTTGTTGTAAAAGGTTTAGTCTCCCTAGACTAGATGGTGGTGAATGTCTCAGAGCCTGAAAGTTGGGGCTGCTCTTTTTTGAGAGCTAGATTTCCAAGCATTGCTAGCTTGGAGATTTTCATGGAAGCAAGCTGAACCAGCCTTCTTCACATAGTCTTTCCAGATCAACAGTAGGTAGCCTGAAGAGTCTACTGTTTTCTAAGTTTGAGGGTGATTCTATGGCTTATTGAATAGGACAATTGATCAAGAGCCAGGTTTTTAATTTCTGTTGTCATACTGCCTAGCAGCTGTGTGACCTTAGGCTAGTGCCTATCCTTCTCTGGTCCTTAGTTTCCTCTGCAGTATATTGCAGCGTTTGAATCATGATCTATGAAGCTCCTTTCAGATCTGACAGTTTGGGATTCTAGACTCTTTATTCTCTTGGAGAATAGGGATGAGAAATTCAGAAGGGTATTATTATTGTGGAGGAGCCAGATGAGAGTCTAGGATGAGTGGATTGAAACCTTGAAAAAGTGTAAAGAGGAGCAATGACTTGCTAAGGAGGTGGTGGGGCAGCCCCATGCCTAGGACAGAAAGATGAGCTAGGGTGGGAAGTAAGGGAGTGGATGTTGTTTGCTCCTGGGGTATGGTTTGGCTGAGCTGATTTTGAAAGTAAGTCCTGGAGTTAGACACAAATGATGAGGAGCTAGTTTCCTTCCTGACCTTCATGTGGAGAAGAGGGGAATCTTACCTTGGCCTTAGATTGAGCAAAAGGCTGTGCAATTAAGGCTGGGTTACTGGGGAAGCTACAGCTTGCTAAAGTAACCTCACTGTTTCTGACCTTTTCAGCTTTGGCTTCTACTGTGAGCTCTTTTCCCATAGTGACAACATAGTTATATTATTACTGCTAAGAGGGGTTAGTTATGTTTCGGGTTGCTCCCTTAGATATGTGCTAACAAGAGGAGTAACAGTGTCCAACTGCCATTGTTTGACAGTTGAAATGGTTCTCGGAGGGTTTTTAGAGGGCAGAACTAAGCTAAAGCAAGAGAAAGGGGCCCTTGTTTCCTATACCCTTTGCAGCAGTTGGAGTGGTTGAAGATATTGCTGACCCATTAAGGTATGAGTGTACGTTGGGTTGGGTGTGGTTCTCTTTTCTAGAAACTACTGAGAAAAGGCACAGGCCTAGGAAGGGTTAACCCCAGGCAGGTCTTGTTAGTTGTAACAGTTTGGAAATCTGTAGGAAGAGGTCAGGACAGGACTGTTATTCCAGGTACCACTTCCAAGTCAAAAGGAAGAGGCTGAGTTGCTGAGAATTGAGTGAGTCAGTGGAGGAGGAGGAGAGGGAGGGAAGGAGAATGTCTCCTAGGCTAGAGATTCAAAGCAACCCTTGTTTTCCTCCTTATGGAAAACAGCTGCTTGAGGCAGTGCTGTCATCCCAAGAGGCAAGACAGACCAGGCCTTGCCCTGCTCTCACTCCAGTCCTGGTAGCAGGAAATGGTGGGTGCTGCAGCCTAAATAATTGGGATAGGCAGTTTGGATAACACTGTGGTGACTACTCTTTGTCCAGTGAAGAGACTGAAGTTTTGGGATTGCCCTGGTAGGGCTTGTCCTACCTCTGTTCCCCCTCCCTCACTTATCTTTGCTTTCTTCATACCAGTAGCTCCACTGAAAGCCCAGAATGGGTGGGCCCTAATGGAGTTTGGGGAGGTAGCAGAAGGGGGTGGTGAGGTCATTTAGCTCAGACTCAACTGACTGACTCATAAGCTGTTCTCTGGTGAGTTAGCCTTCACAAGCAGTGCTTCCCAGATGTGCCAGGGGTCCTGTGTCAAAGTGGTTAGGCCTTGGCCAAATTAGTTGCCAAGGTGGTGTCTGAAGACAGCAGTGAAATCAGAATGGCTATAGAGGTGGGTGGAGTCATGAAAAGAGCTCCAGGAATGTCCAGAAAACCCATATTCACTACTTGCTGGTTGAATAAATGTGTTTTCAGTGATGTTAAGTGAGACAGTGGGTGATGGGGCTTGGCATATAGTTGGTATTCAGTAAGTGTTCATTTCCATTCTTATGTCAACTGCCTGTATGTACTTCAGCTTCCTCACCCATGAAGTGGCACCAGTAGTGCCAATTCTCTCTGGCTTACAGGTCTGTGCTTCAGGGAAGCTACTTGTGATTATTTAGCTCTCTCTGCTTTCATCTCTTTCTCACCCAAACTCCTCTCCAGGAAAGAGCCATCCTGATGTTCAGGAGCACCACATTATTCAGAGGGAACACATTGCCCTCATCTTCTCACTGTGGCCTGGCTACTGCTCACCTGGGTGTTTCTAGCTCTAGGCAAAGAGAGAATCCACTATTTGAAGCTGTCCAGCCCCATGAACCAAAGTACCCCAGCTGCTGAGGTCAAGGAAAAGGTAGCATCTGGCCTGGGATTTTAAAAATATTTTATTTATTTTTACAAAGGGGGGAGGAGAAGGAGAAAAAGAGGGAGAGAAACATCGATGTGAGAGAGAAACATTGATTGGTTGCCTCTAGCACACCTCCAGCCAGGGACCTGGCCCACATCCCAGGCATGTGCCCCAAGCAGGAATCAAACCAGCAACGTTTGGTTTGTGGGACAGTGCTCAACCAGCTTAGCCACATCAGCCAGGGCCCCCGTTGTTTTTTTTTTCCTTAGGCCAGCTAACTGGGGACACAGAAGAGATCCCAGTTTGTTGAGAACTTTAGATGGCAGATCACTGTGATGGACTTGTTAGTCCAGTGAAGGGCTTGGTGTGGGAAGTGTCTTTGTTCAATTGTTTAATAAATAACACTGGATTTATTGTTCTTGGGCTGGGGGTAGGAGGGCTAAGTGTGTTTGGGAGGGTGATACCCCTATGACCACACCCAGACCTTATTTTTTGTTCCTTAAACCCTTAATGTTCTCCAGAGACAGTCTTTACACCAACTCTGTCTGTGCCTACATCTTCTGGGACAGGCTTAGGCAGGGATTAAGTTTTGTGATGGGAACCATTTGAAATGCTGCCCCACCCAGTCTAGCTCCTCTACTCTTAACAAGCTGAGGGACTGCTTAAAACTTCTGACTTCAGAGGCTTTATTTTCAGGCTTTTGCCTCCCAAACTAGATTACCCTCTTCTGCTTAAGATTGCAGAGTCTGGGTTCAAAAGGTTAGTAGGTACCCATTAGGGCAGGGGTGTCAAACTCATTTTTACCAAGGGCCACATCAGCCTAGGGGTTGCCTTCAAAGGGCCAAATGTAATTTCAACTCCTTAACAGTTAAGGAGTAGTTACATTTATACAGTCCTAAAATTATTTCAGCCCTTTGAAGGCAACCACGAGGCTGGTGTGGCCCCTGGTGAAAATGAATTTGACACCCCTGCAGTAGGGTGAGAATCTAGTGGGCCCTGTGTGGCTTGCAGCTCATCTTACACACTTGGGTCCCAGATTAGTCTAAGGGAGACCAAGAGATCTTCTTTGATCAAGACTTCTGCTCTATCTGTCACCTTTAGGTTTCAGTTATGTTATTATCCTACTCCTTTCTACCTCCAACACACAGAAAATGAGGAGCATGGATGCATGACCCTGACCTCATGACTCACATTTTCTTCTGAGTTAAGTGGTGGCAAGAATAGAAGTCCTTTTGTGTTTGCTTTTCTTTCTACTTTTTTATTTTTTTAAATTTTATTTATTTATTTTTATAGAGGGGAAGGCAGAGAGAGGGAAGCATCAATGTGAGGTTGCCTCTTGAGCACCCTCTACTGGGGACCTGGCCTGAAACCCAGGAATGGGAATTGAACCAGCAACTCTTTGTTTCACAGGCTAGCGCTCAATCCACAGGCCCTCTTTCTATTTTTTTTTTAATGTAAGATTATTTATCTCCACAGTGAAATTCAAGAAACCTCATACTGCCCTCCCTGGAGAAGCAGCCACAGTGGAATGGCAGAAACCCTAAGCAGGGATTCTGGGGAAGTAGGTTCCAGCTTGGTTTCAGCTGGACATCTTCAGAATTAGTTCTCTGCTGAGAACTTTAGAAGAGCCCTTGTTCTGAGGGAGGACATGTGGACAACAGTAGACTCTCTGACACGTTTATTCCTAACCTAGGCTGGGTACTTTTCTATTAATTGATTTATTTAAGATGCATTTCTTTTTATTATTATTTATTTATTTTTCAATTACAATTGACTTTCAGTATTATATTAATTTCAGGTTTACTGCATAGTGGTTAGACATTAATGTAACTTACAGGTAAACTCCCTAGTAAGTCTAACACCCACCTGGCACCATACATACAATTATTACAATACAGTTATTACAGTATTATTGACTTTATTCCCTGTGTTGTACTTTACATCCCTGTGACTGTTTTATAACTGCCAATTTGTACTTCTTAATCCCTTTTCTGTAACAAATATTTGAATTCAATATTTGGGCCTATGGGTTAAGCCCCAAAGATGCTAAATTGACATAACCTGTGATTGACATCCTTTGAAAAATCTTCCTAATAGTGTGAATTACAGGGAACTCCGAGGCTGTGGAATGTGGCCCTGGAATCCCATCCCTTTCTTCAGTTTCCTCCCTGGGTGCGTTCTTCCAAAAAGCCCTGTTCACATTCTGCCCCACCCTGCTCAGGACCTCCAAGCTGGCTGTCCATTGCTGACAGGATTAAGGCCAAACTTTCTAGCATAGTCTTCAAGGCCCTCCACTTACTCAGCTTCTTGCCCACTGTTCACTTTGCTGGCCTCACTCACCCTGGAGTAGGCCTGCATGCTTGCTTCTTTATTGCTGTCCCTTGTGGGCCATCATACATCTCTCTACCTAGGATATTTGAATGACCTTACTCCTATTCCCACAGGCTCCTTTTTTTCAAAATCCAGCTTATCCTTAGAGACCACTGCAAATACCACTGAATTGTGTTTTCTTTAAGATTTTATTTATTTATTTTTAGAGAGGGGAAGGGAGGGAGAGAGAGAGAAATATCAATGTGTGGTTGCCTTTCACATGGCCCACACTGGGGACCTGGTCTGCAACCCAGGCATGTGCCCTGACTGGGAATCAAACCAGCGACCCTTTGGTTTGCAGTCTGCGCTCAATCCATTGAGCTGCACCAACCAGGCTGAACTGTGTTTTTTGTTTCATTTTCACAGAAGGCTTTTTCTGTTCTACTAAGGCACTTCTCAGGATGTCTCTTACTTTAAAAAAAAGATTTTATTTCTTTATTTTTAGAAAGAGGGGAAGGGAGGGAGAGAGAGGGGAAGAATGTCGACGTGTGAGAGAAATTGGTTGCCCTTTGTGTGACCTGGCCTGCAACCCAGGCATGTGCCCCAGTGGGGAATCAAACCAGCAACCTTCTGGTAAGTAGGGCCGCATTCAGTCCACTGAGCCACACCAGCCAGGGCAGGATGTCTCTCCTTTATACAATTTTCTGTTACTCAGTAAGTGCCTTGTGGTCAGGGATTGGTCCTACAACTCTATTCTAACCATAGTTCCTTAAACACAGTGTTCCATTAATATTCGGTGAACTGAAATTTATAGGAAGCTCCCTAACCTGGAGTCCTTGGACCTCCATGGGATCTATAGATTTAATTAAAAGTCTGAAGGATACAACTGGATGGAGGAAAATTACATATTGGTTTTCACCCTTGCAAAATTTAACCCCATTTCCAATTATGAATATAATTTTAAAAAAGGAAGTAGTAATGACAATATCTGTGACTTTGTCACCAATGGAAGTTAAAGGTACTTTTATATCACAACTTAGTATAGATATCTCAGAATATTATTTATGCTCAACACAATGTTGAAATTAAGGTGGTAATAACTAATAAGACCCAGTGTTAGGTAATTATTTAAAATGATAATAAAGGAGTATATATTAAATTTTAATAACTACTTCAATCAATATAATTGGCTTCTTTTTATATACTTTATTTCATGTATTTTTAAATATTCTGAGGAGGGATCCATAGATTTCACCAGACTTTCCAGAAGGGTCCATGGCACAAGATGTAAAGTATTACCACTTTTGAATCTGTGTGCTATGCTATATCTGTCTCTTATATCCCCTTATTTAGTACTATTTATTTAGTCAACATCTTGTGTGTATCCACTGAGTCTTGGGTATTGGAGTGGTAACTCTAAGTAAGACAGTAACCTTGAGGTAAGAATGAAGTCCAAGGTACTAAAAGACCCACTGTCCCTTTTCCACTTTTTCCTATTCCCTCAGTTACTGGTGTTTTGAATTCTCTCCTGACCCAGCTCAAGGGTGAGTAATTTGAGGCTAGATGTCGTGGCCAAATTCCAGCCCACTGGGCCTCATTCTCCCTACTTGATGAGGCCTTATTCTATGGAGGTCATTGGATTGGCAGAAAGCCAATCCACAGTGAGGGTGAAGAAGTAGGTATCTGTTTAAATCCAGTAACATCAAGTCTAGGTAGCTAACCTTGTCCATTGCCTCCCACTGGGGTACTTGCCTTACTTGTTCCTGCCTTCAGGGCTTTTCCTGTCCCATTGTCAATCCTGAAATAGATTTCCTCCCTGGCTCCCTGGCGAGATTTATTTACAAAGTTGTTCCCCAGGCCTGGTCCTCTTCGGAATTGTTTCGCTAGCAAAATGCCTGTCTGGCCTCCTCTTCCCCGCTAACTGACCCCTGTGCTCAGGAAAGGCCCAGAGGTGTCAAAGACTGATAAGGCTTAATGTTTTACCCATTCCATGGGGATTTTCATATTTGACAATTCTATTCTTAGTTTCCCCACTAGTAGTTTAAGTAGTATGTGAACATCCTAGAAAAATGTAAAATATAGTCATAAGATCACCACCCCAAAACTAAGCCTAACACACTTGGACGTGATTCTAATCTTCTCCCTATGCACAGTTTTTACAAAATTTAGCTCATATCATCTTGTTGCTTACTCTTCTTCACTTAATATTACTAAGGTATTTTTCCTGGGCGTGAAATACTGTTCATAAATATTTTGTATGATCATTTAACAAGTCATCTTGTGTCTGTACCATATAGATTATTTAAGTAAAATGTCCAACAATTTAAAAACTTTGATTTATTTTTTAAAGACTTTATTTATTTTTAGCAAGAAGGTAAGGGAGGGAGAAACGGAGGGGGAGAAACATCTATATGAGAGAGAAACATTGATTGGTTGCCTCTTGTATGTGCCCCAGCTGGGGACCTAAGCAGCAACACAGCCATGTGCCCAGACTGGGAATTGAATGAGCAAACTTTTGTTTCGCAGAATGACATTGAGCCATACATCTCAGGGCTGATTTCTTTTAATGGAAGACATTTTACACTTTGATGTAAGAGATGTTTACCATATTGGTTTAAATTTGAGGTTTGGACTTAGATGAAAATTCATATCACGTGTTCTTCACTTACTAGTGATGTGACTTTAGACAGATATCTACTTCATCACCCTCACTGTAGAGATGATGCCTTCTACTTCACAGGGTGAGTATTGATATTAAATTGGGTGGTGCATACTGAGTAGTAAGATTCAATACATGAAAGCTACTGCTTATTGTTGCTATTACTACTGTTACCACCTGGAAACTACCAAGTTTTCAGCCAAAGGAACAAATCTGTACTGAAGAAATTTCAGCTGTAATTGACTTGGGCTAGGGGATCTATTCATAAAGATAGAGGATACTTTTGTTAGTGCCTATAAAATCCTGTGTGTGGCTACCTGCTTTTTTAAAAACCTGAGGCTGTCTTTGTTCCTTTTTCCTCTGCTGACTTGGCATTGGTAGCACTTCAATGATACCCAAACTACTTCTGCTGAAGCTTCTTTCCTTGCTAGTGCCTAAGGAGGCCAATGAGGCATAGTACAAGAAACATTAATAATGCAAGTTAGTATACAGAACCGTAGACATCAGTACCAAAATGGTCCTTAGTTATCACCTAGCGTAATTGACCCCTGCACCCCCATTCCTTCTCTTAAACAGATGAGGGGAACTAAGGTTCAGGGAAGGAATAAGACTCATCCAAGGTTGTAGATAGTGCCAGTTATAGTGCTAGGCTTGGAACCCAGTGTTCTTTATCCTGTCCTTAAGTTGGCTATCCAAAGACCAGTGCTGCAGATAATCCAGGCTGTAAGTCAGAGGTGGAGACAGAACACTGTGGGTTTAGGGCTGGCTGGAGTAGGTGAGGAAGGCTTCCTGGAAGAAGTATAGTCAGCACTTTCTTCCTGTTGATAGTAAGCTGATTTCCATTCATTTTGTTTGCCCCTTGGTAAGCATTGCTCTGTTGCTGTGTTTTTTTATCTCCAGTAGTAAACTGGTTGGAAGCAGAGTCTGGGTTATTGTTTGTTCACTCCAATATTCTCCTTTCCAATGCTACCGATATCTAAGTTGCTCAAGTTCTTAGTATTCTAGTTCTATCTTCTGTGGTTGGGCAGAGACACTTGTCCCAGACTCTGCTGAGCACAGAGCCAGACAACTAACTTGCTTCCTTTGATCTCATCCTAGATCAATGTGCGTGTGACCACCATGGACGCAGAGCTGGAGTTTGCCATCCAGCCCAACACCACTGGCAAGCAGTTGTTTGACCAGGTAAGGGACAAACTCGTTGCCCCTTAGCCTCTTCCACTTTTCCCAATGCCTACTTCTTGGGAAATTCTTTTCCTACTTCTCTAAGGTAGGTCTTAATGACAAAGGAGGCAAAGTTTAACTTTGGCATCCTGTACCTTGGATGGCTCTGACTAATCCTATCCTTGGTCATGAACATGGCAGAAAAGAGAAGCAAGTCGGGTATGATTCCGTGCTAGATACTCTAAACAAGGGAGGGGCTGGGGAGCTGGGTGAAAAAGGCAAAGGGATGAAGAAGTAGAAATTGACCCTGACTGGTGTGGCTCAGTGGATTGAGTACTGGCCTGCAAACCAAAGGCTTGCTGGTTTGATTCCTAGTCAGGGCACATGTCTGGATTGCAGGCCAGGTCTTCGGTAGGGGATGCATGAGAGGCAGCCACACATTGTTGTTTCTCTCCCTCTCTCTAAAAATAATAAATAAGATCTTAAAAAAGAAGTATAAATTAGTAGTCACAAAATAGTCATGGGGACATAAAGTACAGCAGCATAGGGAATATAGTCAGTAGTACTATAATAACTATGTGTGGTGCCAGGTGGGTACTGGAAATATCAGGGGAGCACTTTGTAAAGTACATGTTTGTATAACCACTATGTTGTGTACCTGGAACTAATACAGAATAATATTGAATGTAAACTGTAATTTAAAAGTAAAATAAAAAAAATAGAAATGTTAGCTCACTGAGCCTTCCTCTGAACTCTGAAAGATGTAAGTGATCTCTTCTCCATTTTAATGATAAGGCTCAGAAATTAAATAACTTAATTCATCTAGCTGGTATTTGGCTGGGATTTAAACTCCACATTCTTGTCATTGTACCACATGGCCTTTGTCACATGTATGTTGTTGTTTTCTAGTACACAGAAACTGACTTAATGTCCCTGAGGTTGTATACTTTATGTACATCTCCCTCAAAGGAATATTAGGATTTAGGATACCCCTGAAGATGATTAATGCAATAGGAGGATGTTTCATCTCCTGTAGTCATCCATGAAGATGATATTGATGTGGTTATTCCTGTCTCCAACCCAAAGGGTATCCCTTTGCTGCAAGTCATTATTATCAGAAGAGATGTGCTATGGAATAGCCAGGTGGGGGCCACAGAATCTTTCAGCATTCAAAATCTCTTCAGGGGCAAAGGGGATATGCTTTCTGTGACCAGAATTTCAGAAATGAAAATGTGGCTGGGATTCCTCCAGACAGGCCATTCTGACATTGTCTAGGATGTTAGGACCACATATTACCTTGATGAATTTCCCAGGCACTCTTGCTTTCCTTTTTTCTTTGCCCTCAGAGTGCCTCTATAGTCTGAGAACTTCCCTAAAATTGGGAAGGGTAAGGAAGAAAGACAAAAGAGGTTATATTAAAATGAAATAGTTCTATTCCTACGAATACCCCTGACTGGTGAGGGAGAAGATAATTATGGAGAGGATGGAGATGGTAAGGGGCTGTTTTATTTCTTTTTTAAGATTTTATTTATTTATCTATCTATTTTCTTAGAGAGAAAGGGCAGAAGGGAGATAGAGAGGGAGAGAAACATCAGTGTGTGAGAGATACATCATCAACCAGTTGCCTCTCACGCCAGTGCCCGAAACCCAGGCACATAACCTGACTGGGAATCTAACGGGCAACCTTTCAATTCATAGGACAATACTCAATCCACTGAGCCACACCAGCCAGAGTAGGGCTGTTTTCTATTCAGGTCTCCCTGTAAAAGAAAGAAAGGGATGGTTAGATATCTGAGGAAAGCTTGGTAGGGCATACCCCTCTGGGTCCCTGATATCACATGGTAGACTGAGAAAATTGTTTATGCCCAATACAGATGAGAGTTAACATTTGTCCAAGACTTACTGTATGCTAGGTACTGTGACAGGCATTTTGTGTACCCTATCATTTGACTGTCACAAAGTCCTTTCAGTGTAGAAATTAGTACTGGCCCCATTTTACAGATGAGGATACAGAATCTTCATTTTACTAGCTAGGCCTTGTGAAAATTGTTGAACCTCTCCTGTTTGGCATTTTCATTAAAAAAGTTGGTCTAATTCCAAAAAAAAAGTTGGTCTAATTCCTATCTCAAAGGCTTTTAGTGAGGTTATGAATGAGTATATTATTTATCACTTGTTATCCCCCTGAAAAACTTGTTATAGTGGTTTATAAGGATACCAAAAAGATAAATTAGAAATAGGTGAGAAAGACAATAAGAAAATACAAATAAGGAAGCAAGTGTTATGTGAAGCGTCCAGCATGTAGTAGAGATGTAATAAATGATAGCACCCAAATGCCATGATACTTCTTGTTTTGTTAAACAGATAGAGTTAGGAGATAGGCTTGAAGATCCTCAGAGTATCCAACTTTGAATTTAGCTGGAACTTGCTTTTCTCTGGAGTTTTTGGTTTGTAATAGTGAAGGGTAATCATTAATATTTAATTTGTGAAAGTACAAACTAGTTAGAGGAACATTTAAACACACATTTACTACAATTAAAGTAATATGCTGACATTCACATAGTTCACAAGTGATTACAATGCTAGCCTGGAATGAGTGCATTTTGATTATATTAAGGCTTTGCATTCTCCCTTTGTATGCAGGTTGTATTTTATCATTATTTAAAAAAATTATTAATTTATTTTAAAAAAGATTTTATTTATTTTTAGAGAGAGGGGACGGGAGGGAGAAAGAGAGGGACAGATCCATCAATGTGCAAGAGAAACATCAATAGGTTGCCCTCTTGCATGTCCCTAGCCAGGGACCTGGCCTACAACGCAGGCATGTGCACTGACGGGGAATCTAGCTATGACCTCTCAGTTGATGAGATGACACTCAACCCATTGAATACATCAGTCAGGGCTTGTATGCAGGTTTTAATTGGAGAGCTTTTAAAGATACAGCCTGGTAAAATTGAAAGGGCACTGGATAGAAAGTTAGAAATCTTGGGCCCTAGGGCTGGCTATACTGCTAACTCTCCTGGTACCTTATACAAGCCTTTTTCTTTTTTGGGCCTCAGTTTACCCATCTGTACAATGTCTAACTGATCTCTCAAGTCTGGTTATCTTTCTGCCTATTGAATTTACTGGGTTTATACTGGTTAACAAAATTATACAGGTTTCAGGTGCACAATTCTACAACGCATGATCTGTACACTGTATTATGTGTTCACCACCCTAGGTCAAGTCTCCATCTATTGCCATTTATGGTTATCTTTCAAAAATTTATCTCCAGCATTTGTTTCTACATTCTACATCCCTTTCCCATTTCTAAATCCACTATTTGGAGTTCATATGACTCCCTTCTATAAAAAGGAAAGAAATGCCCCACTTGAGTATGATTAGCAGTTGTCATATGTATGAGGGAGGGGAAGATACCTGGCATGCAGGACATCTCCTACTGGACAGGCTTCTTAATGTCTTGGGGACTAAAGGGAGAGTGTCTGTGCACTCCAAAGGCTATTTGGCCCTTTGCTTCATAAAGCAATGTCACTCTGGGCAGCAGCTATAGAGGGGAGAGTATCAGCCATTGTGGGTTTTATGGTGCAGCTGGGAACCAGAGGCTTCTTCAAACTCTACCCAGACTCCTTCCCAGAGCCCTGATTTACACCCTACTCTTCTCAAGACAAATGACGCCATTCCCTGCACTCAACACTGGGGACTTTGTTCATTTGCATTGGAGAGGGATAGCTATGGAGGGTGAGGAAGGCATAATTTAAAGCCCAGGGCAGAAAAATCCTTAAACAAAGAAGTTTATTAATTTTGAAAAGTCCCAATGCCTAGTCATTCTTTGTTAGTGTTGGTTTGGTTTGCGTACTGTGGGTGTGGTTCTGAGGGAAGCCCAGATGGTAGGGGTCTCTGGCCAGATTGGTATGCTAGTTCTGAAAGCTACTGCTTCCCAAAGAAAGCCCTTGAGAAACTTTCATCTTTCATTGGTGGAGGAAAGGAAAGGGAGAAAACCAGGAAGTTCATGACTTCTATTGTGAAGACTGGTGTCATTTTGAGAAATATCATTTATTGAGTATCTATTATGGAGTAGCCCTGGGCAAGTGCTTTAATTCTCACAAAGATCTTTTCTATGAGAGGTGAAAGAACACAGCCTAGGTTATGTAGTTAGTAAGTTGTGATATGGAGTTCCAAAAATAAAGCTTTTCCCCACTGTACTACTCTGTTTAGAGTGAATAAGGCTGTTTGGCTTGGAGAACATGCAAGAAGAGATGTGTCCCAGCCAGATAGTTCAGTTGGTTAGAGCATCATCCCAACATGACACAAGGTTGTGGTTCAATGCCCAGTCAGGGTACATATAAGAATCAACCAATGAATGCATAAATATGTGGAACAACAAATCAATGTTGCTCTCGAAAATAAATTTAACAAATTAAAAAAAGGAGATGTGTTCTCTGTGTTGGAATCTCTGAGAGGCTGCCTTAGCAAGGAGAGGGCAGTTGTTCTGTGAAATCAAAGGGGTAGAGCTGAGACCCCATAGGTTAAAACTACAAGGAAAAAGATTTGAACTCAGAGAAGGAATTGAATATCTGGCACTTTTGGGACCAAGGACAGGAATCCACAGAAGTATACGTTCATAGGCTATTGGGGACTATAATCTCTCCAACTAAATTGTTGAGGCATAAGGGAGGAAGTTCATTCTGTCTGGCCTTTGAGACTTATCATTCAAGGAGGCCTTCCTGATGTAACTGGGGAGGAGCTGGACTCTTTTGGGGGAGTTGACAGAAGCTCTGGGGCCATCCAAAAACCTAGCAATTACCTGGCTGATGACCAGAGAGGAAGCCAACTGGAGAGGAAGCACTCTCATTGGTACCAGCAATAAATAACAGGCAATAACGGGAAGCCATAGCTTGAGGAGGCCCAAGGACTGGTGGGAAACAGGATTGAGGCCCCTAGTTCCTCCATTTTACCTTTGTATCTTATCAGTGTGCTCACAGGTAGGGAGGGGAGAGAACATGTTTTGTAATAGCGTTTTCACCTCCACTTCTAAAACCTGAGGTTCTTTTGAGCGCTCTTGAGTACCTAGGTGACACTAGGGGGCAGTGCCGCCATAATGAATTGCTCTTTGAAAAACCTCTGCTTGGCTCCTCTCCAGCCAGAGGCTGTAGCTGTATCTCTAGTATAATTTCACCTGCTTCCTTTTTTCAAGGTTTTGAGCTGTAGAAAGGAGATGAAATCTCAGAGTATCCATTAATTCATCTATTCATTAACTGATTCAATATTGACTGAAGGCCTACTGTGCCCCAGGGAAGATCTCTAGGTCCATCAGATACTATCTCTGCCCTTAAGGAAAGTACATGCAACTCTCCCAGATAGAATGAAAAAAAAAATACCTTTGAAGCTCAGGTTGTGTATAGAGCATGGGATTTGATGTTGCCCTTGGGTTCAAATTCTGTCCCTCTATGTCAGTGATTTTCAACCTTTTCATCTCATGGCACACATAAACTAATTACTAAAATTCTGTACCACTGCAAAAAAATGTTTTTGCCTGACCAAAAAAAAAATAGTTAGGTATAATTTTGATTCATTCACACTAACAGCTATTGTCATATTGGCTATTGTCATTTTTTTATTTGACAATCTAAGGGAAAAGAGGTCAGTGCCCTTGACTAAATAGTCAGATATTGCATCTCTTAAAAATTCTTGTGGCACACTGGTTGAAAATCCCTGCTCTATTTAGCTGTGCAAACTTGGATGGTTCATTTAACCTCTTAGGACTTTACTTTCCTCAATAAAATGGTAATCATACTAATCTCAGACATTTTTGTGGTCTTAATTAATTTCAAAATAAGTAAAGTACCTGGTACATAGCAAGCATTTTAATGTTGGTTCTTATTAAGAGCTAAACAAGTAGGTGGAAATTGCTTTGGAAGTTCAGATAAAGGAAGCCATGAGAAATAAGGAAGCTTTTCTAGTTCAGTAAAATCCTTAATATTTGTGGACTCTGCATTGAAGGCAGCAGCCCTTTCTTCATTTTTCTTGCATTTGATTTTATAAAATAACTCATATCTATTATTATAATTGTTGTGTCTCCATCTTATAGATGCACTGAGGCTCTGAGAGGGAAAAAGATCTGTTTAAGGTCAGACAGCTAGGAAATAGTATAGACCTTGAACCAAACCTTATACCATTTCCAGCTTTCTTTTGTCAGCTGTGTCCTCTGTGACCTACCTTTTCTTTGCCTGTTTCCATTGTGAGTACATGCAAGTTTGGTCCCTAAACTTAAAACTGTAGTTGAGCTCTATGCTATATAGCAGGTGGCCACTTGAACACAGGCAGTGTGGAGTAACAGAAGTAGCAATGGTGGCATCCCCTCCTGGAACTTTACAGTTGCGCATTGATTTGCTTTTAGGTGGGTGGCTGATGTAGCTGCTGCCAAGCCTATAATGGGATCTCAATGGGCCTCAGGTGTTTGGGCATTGACTCAGTTTTGCACATAATTTCTCACCCACTTTTCCTCTCGGGGCTCCAGCCCTGCTTCCTGATCTTTTTCTGGGCTTCTGAAGTGGCAGATTACATCACTAATGTGTTTACTCAGATAGATTCATAGGGTGTATAGGGAGGCAGTGCTCTGGACTCCACAATTGACCTGATCTCTCCTTCCCTCCACAGACTTCAGATATGGGCAGGCTTCATATTCAAAAGAGAAGCAAAAGGGGGTTCTTTCTTACATCCAGATGCTTTTGCTAATTAGGGAGGATTTTCTCAGAAGCAAATCTCTTCTCCTCACTGGGTCTCAGTTTTCAAGTTTGTGCTACTTGGACCCTATAGTGCTCCACAGCCTGTTTTGTGGGTTTCTATTGTGGGACTGAATAGAATCTACAGCCAGTGTCTTACAAACTGAAGCTATATTCCTTCTAGGTGTATGTGGCAGTTCTAGGAGGTACACAGAGCTGTGGAATGAATGAGATTTAGTATCTTGGAGCATCAGTTTTACTTGTAGATGCTATCTATTTCATTATTAAACCATAATGATTTAAAATTTTGTAGAATGTAAAATTTGCACAAATGATTAAGACTAAATGTGTGGCTTCAAAGAAATTCTGGCTTGCAGTCATCTACTTGTATTACCCCCCACCCTTGCTCCCTCCTTTTGGCCCTTGGGTATATGTATCCATTGTTTTATGCTGGTTAGGGATTTCTTCCATGGCAGCTTTGAGAACTACTAGCTCAGGCCAGATGAGCTGGCTGTCTGGGGTCAAGGAGAGCCAAGAAAGAATTTTTTTTTCCCTTAGGGTTGGAGCCATTTCTCAGAATAGAAGGATAGGATCCTAGTTACTGGAGCCACAGATGTTGTTCCTGGAACCACGATCTAGATATGCTCTTCCACTAGAAAATTAGGTTTCTCCTGTCTCTGGAGTGAATGTCTCACCTGAAAGCAAAACTGGAAGCAAGCAAAGCTTGGCTTCTTTTCCAAGACTTGAGGTTTTCCTTCTAGTCTAGGGTCCAGGGGTCATCTGTTGTATCCTTTGTTCTTTTTCAGTCTCACTTCTGATTTCAGACCATATTTCCTCCTCCTACACACACCCTTACTTCCTTACTTTGGGACTTCAGTAGGGTGAGAGACATTGCTCATCTTTGCAAGCACCTGGAGCCTAAGGGAGTCGAAAATTTATATGCATCTGATTTCTCTGTGTTCATAAGAGAAGACACCATGCTTAGAGAGATTAAAATTCCCTACTGATTCTGAAATCTACTTTTGAGGGGTAGCACTTTAGCTATTACTTTGTCCAACTTTTCCTCAGAGATACTTCAGATCCTGGAACTATTTTGGTACCCATAATCCTCCTCTCATCACACTTTTACCAATCTTACTAGTGAACCAGAAAATCTGGTGCAAAAAGAGGCTAAAGAGCTTACTCCTGGGACCTGTGGGACTGGTTGTGTAGTCTGTTCCTGTCGTACTTTTTAGTTCTGGGGTCTCTGAGCCTCTACAATGGAGCTGTTGACACAGGTAAGGGCCAGTTGATGCTCTACCAGCTCTGTTCCCAGTTTGTTCTACCCTCACCCTGCGACCTAGTATCTTGGCCCTCTTTGTTGATCTTCAGCATCTTTGGTGGGTTTCTTTCTGTACTGGAACATACTTCTGCTCACTGATTGTATCTGGATGCACTATCCATCTGCAACCTTGTGGAAAACCATTAGAACTGTTAATTGGTCCCTATTTTATACCTAGGGTGAGATAAGATGCTTTAAACAATCTTTCCTGTCTACACACTCATCCTCTATCTTCTGAAAAAAAAAAAGCCAATATCACATTTCAATATTAACATTATGTATTCTCCATATAAAACCTGCTGGCAGTTCTTACAGCTTATTGACTTAGACTCAGGGATTCACCTTGCCATTGAATCATGAAAGTCTTGTGATCTTTCCTTACATCCCCACACCCAGTTTATCTTTTCTAAACATTCTCCTGGTTACCTAAGTCAGCAAGAGGTAGATGGGAAATGGGATTGTATTTCTTAATTATTTACAAAAACCTAATTAATAGAGTGATAACGCTTCAGAGAAGAAAGAGGCCATTTATGCCACACCACTTGTAGTAGATGGGGAAGCTGAGATTCAGAGGGGAAATGTACTGCCTTGAGATCACACAGCAAACTGAAGACAGAAGTGAGACTTTCAGGTTCCCTGACACCTGCTTTAAGATATGAAAGGTAAGGTCATTAGTCTTTACTGCCCCAAGGAGCAGTGAAGGTTGATGACTTGGGAATGTGGCTTCTCCCCATAGTGGTTGTTGAGGAAGCCTAGTGGAAGAGATAGATAGATGGTCAAATTTCATTACCTGTCTGGGATATCTGGACTAAAAGTGACACATAGCAGTTAGTCAGTTGAGAGTGCTAGGGCTCCTAAGCTCCTATGAGCCTTTGGCATTAGGAGAAAGCATGCTAGAGAGGAAAGGGTAAAGGTTTTTGAGTCATGCATGTCAGGATTCTAGTCTAGGGTCAATGGATTTAGAAAGATTGCCTCTCTAAACCCAGCTTCCTCATTTATAAAATGGAGATATAATAGCTGTCTCAGAGTATTTCAGTGTTCACTACTTGGCATATATAATAGGTACCTAATATATATGTTACTTTTTCTTTGAGGCTCCTGAAGCTCTAGATTGTAAGTTCTGAGAGTGACTATGGATCCTGGCTTTGGAAGCACAATAGAAACTTTGTGGATACAGTAGAGGGGTGTGTGTATCTGTGCATTTTGAGGGGAGATAGTGATATATTCACAGGGAAGGATGTCAGCAACACTGTGTCCTTGTTCCCTGTTTCTATCTCCAGGTAAATTTTTTCATCTCACCCCTCCACCTCTACTGCCTTCCACCCCTCCCCTGCCCCAACCCCACCCCAAAAACAGATGATAAAGACTACCTAATGCCAGCATGGCCTCATTGGGATATGGCTCAGCTTCATTGCCTTCATCCCTTGTGGTAGTCATGCTGGGTTTTAGCTGTTGGCGAGAACTATTAACATGCTAATGTAAGGGACTGGAAAACAGATCCCATCTGTCTTCTGGCCAGGCCCCTTTTCCTTCCCACTGCTCAGCTAAGAGGCCCAGAACATCAGGGGGTCCCTCAGTTACTACACTGAGGTACTCTGTTTCCACCCTCATTCCCACTTTTAAACTGACTAATTGGTAACAGAAATCATGACTGGGCTCTAATTAGGCCTGGAAAGAAACATCTCAGCCCCCAGACACAGCACAGCTTTGGGGGATATAGATACCCAGTCCTTGCTCTGTCTCCTCAAACATTCTTTCTAGGGGCACTGTAAAAGGGACTCAGTCTGAATGTTGTGGGCATTATTTTTAGTTGCTAAAGATAGAAGAGCAACCCAGGGGAACAAGATGCAGGAGTTAAACCAACAATCTCTACCTTCAAAATTTAATCCATCCTGGGATTGGGAAACTGCATGGCATAACAGAGGAAGGGAAGTGGCAGAAAGCACTAGATTTGAATAAGTTTGCAGTCAAACAGATCTGACTCCACTACTGACTAACTGAACCTTACTTTCACTATCTGTAAAATGGGCCTAAGTGTAATTATATCATAGGGCTGTTATGAAAATTAAAGGAGATAATAGATATAAAGTTATTGGTGTGTGGTAGTGCTCATAAATAACAGATCCATTCCCTACCTCAGAAGTACTTTGTGCAAAGAGATGCTGACATCACTTCTTGACTGCTGCTCAAGTGTATTTTCTTTCCAGACCCTGGGCACCTTATGTCCTTTAAGGTCAGGGACAAAGCGGGCTCCACATTTGTGTCCTCTGTGCCTGGCACAGGCTAGCCATTCAATCAATGGTTGTTTTGTGTTTTCTCTTTCAGGTGGTGAAAACGATTGGCCTGAGGGAAGTTTGGTTCTTTGGTCTGCAATACCAAGACACTAAGGGTTTCTCTACTTGGCTGAAACTCAATAAGAAGGTAACTGCTCACCCTACTCTGGGGTTTGGAATTCATTCCTCTTCTAGGTCTTACTCAGGGTAGGGGGTAACATGTGCTAGCTGGCAAATCCAAGGCACCTAAGGCTGTGTTTTTCACTGGGCCATTTGTTGACCACTAGATCAAAATAAGGGCAGAGGACTCAGCCCAAGCAAAGCTCTTGTGCTGTTTCCACTTTGATTTTTCACAACAAAAATGATCAGGGTCCTATGAGGAACATATCTTTCCATTCCTACTGGGTGCTCTGTCTTCAACTTTGACTTATTTTACACCATAACTTTTGGTTCTTTAGGAGGAGATTGGTATCCTCCCTCCCGCCCCCCAAATTCAAGGGATTTAGGAAATTTGTTAAAAAGAGTCACATACTCTTGAACTGGAATCTCAAAGATCTCATAATCTTATCTTCTTTCTTTCCCAACCTGTCAACTGATACTTGAATCCAATACATATGTTCTTTCTTCATTTTCTATCTCAATTGATTTCCAAATGTGAGGATTTGAGTATAGGTCCATTCAAGCTCTCCACTTCCAAGTAGCATCTCTGCTGGAACATGGCAGTCTTTCATCTCAATACCCTCAAACTGGCTGCCTTTGACCTTGGAGGTTTCCATTCTGTCCTGTAGCTTATTTTGCTGATTGTATCTAGAGGATAGGTGCCTCACCTTCTGGCTGGCAGTCTTTTTTTCCCAAAGACCAGAGGCTTTTTCTGGAGAAATGTGGAACTGTTAGGAGCCAATTTCAGGCTTTAAAAGGCAACCTAGTTTGTTTGCTTACCTAGTCAATTCCCAGGCTTTAGTCATGCATCCTGGTCTTTACTTTGCTAATTTATGGAGTTGGGGGAGCCTTAAAAGAGAACCTGTTTTAAGCCTCCACTTAGAATTTGCAGACAGTTAGATATATGAGGTATGTCCAGAAGGTATCCTGTCATCCTGGATGTATCCAGTCATTGTACTTCCAGCTATGTACAATGTAATATGAAAAGGAGACTTTTATTGAAGAAGATACAGATACAGGAAACATTGTCCATATGACAGTGACACCTCAGTTCCCTTCAAAGGAGGCACCTTGAGACCTCACACAGTTCTCCCAATCGCCATCAGCTGCCCCATGGTATTTTCCTGAACCCCATCAACTGTCTGAAATCTCTTCCCTTTCAAAGCTGATTTTAGTTTTGGGAAAAGCCAGAAGTTGCAGGGCACCAAATCTGGGTTGTAGTGGGGCTGAATCACCTGGGTGATTTCATGTTTCTCTAAAAAACTACACATGGTGTGATGCATGAGGGGGCACATTGTTGTGATGAAGCTGCCAGTCGCCAGTTGCCCATAGCTGTGGCTTTCTGAATCATCCAAATAGTTTCCGCAGAGGAATTTTCAATCTTAACAGAAAATTTGATGCAGATTCTTTGCTCCGCTTGCTCAGTCATTTTCAATGTGACAGTCACACAGTACACATGCTCACTCAATGGCATCTATTGCCTGAATTGACTGGTACAGTGAAATTGTTGTCATTTTTCATGCATGCACATTCCAGTCCACTCTCCTTGGCTGCGAGGTTACATCAATGTCATGCAAACTATTCTCATTATATTAACAATGGCAGGAGTTTTCCTGGACAGACCTTGTGCTATCAGATGATGGTGATTTGGGGGCTTGTGACCATCTTCCTTTCAAGAACAAATGCTCAACAGAGAGCAATTGTGAACATGGAATTGAGTTCCCAATGAAAATAATATGTCTCTTTTCTGAATTACTAATAGAGTTGCTCTCTGGCTCTTTGCAATTACCCAAGTTGTTGAACTTTCAGTGTCTTCTACCCACCCTACAGCCACTCTCCCACCAAAAACTCCTATTTCTTGAGAACCCATAACTCCTTGCTGCTCCCAGGTGACTGCCCAGGATGTGCGGAAGGAAAGCCCCCTGCTCTTCAAGTTCCGGGCCAAGTTCTACCCTGAGGATGTATCCGAGGAATTGATCCAGGATATCACACAGCGCCTGTTCTTCCTTCAAGTGAAGGAGGGCATTCTCAATGATGATATTTACTGCCCACCTGAGACTGCTGTGCTGCTGGCCTCCTATGCTGTCCAGTCCAAGTATGGTGACTTCAATAAGGAAGTTCACAAGTCTGGTTACTTGGCAGGGGACAAGTTGCTTCCACAGAGGTAAGATTGCACCTGGCTGTCTGTCCTGGCCAGAGGGCCACAGGCTGATCAATTCCTATTACTCAGGGGCTGCCAGATATGTTCCTCCCCACTAGGGTCTGTCTGAAGACCATGTTGTTATGGTAGTCAGAGAGGCACATTTGCACATGGCACCACACCCTGTTGTTGTTTCCTGGGCTCTCACAATAAAAAACTTCCCTCCTGCCCCACCCTCTGTTTTTCTGATTATAGAACTTCATTACCCTGGAAACAAATTCTTATATTGAGAACCAGAGATGATTGATTTTTCTATTCTCCCTGGTTCCATTTTCCTTAATACTTTGTACTGACTTAGATTTCTTATATCAGAGGTTCACAGGGGAGGGAGAGAAATATGCAAACCAGGGACATGGGTAGCTCAAACAGTCTTTTAATAATGGTAATCAGTGGCCAGAGCTTTCTGCTTTTGTAAACTTCAAAGGTGAACACTCCAAAACACTCATTATTTTTGTTTTAGCATCACAACAACACACAAAATGAATAAGGCAGGCATTATACTTATTTCCTGGCTAAGGAAACAGAGGTGCAGAGGTGTTCTCACTGACTTGCTTGATATCTCACAGCTCATTTGGGGCAGAGCCAGACCTGGAACCCTAGTCTCTTGATTTTTTAACCCTGATTTTTTTGCCACTGTATTCAATGGCCATTTTCATAGGCTTTTTTTTTTTAATTAAAAGGAAAACTTCTGCTTCATTCTGGGAGCCTCTGTCCCATTGGACCTGTGGCATATGCACAACTCACCTGAAAGTATTGGGGATAGTAGTTGTGCCCTGGGACTCCACCTGAGTCGCTGTCATGATGTCTGAGATGGCATATTTGAAAAAAGCCTTGTGTATGATCTGGATCTGAGAGGTTGAGCCTGTTAGTTTTGCCCAAAGCCATTTGGGCTCAGTTCTCTGTTCTCTAGCCCCAAGCTATAATTTCATCCCTGAGCAATATTCTCACAAAAACAAACTGTTGGTTCCACAAAGATCTAGAGGAAAGTATGCATGCCTCTTTGAGGCCCATCCCTACTCTTAGCCACACAAGTCAGACCAGACTCTTGATAACATTACTGCTCTACTTGGGGACCATGGCATTATTAGATTTTTTGGTTAAAGGTATAAAGGAAGGTGTTACCCATGGGTGACCTTGGTCACCCATTCTTGTATCTTTACTACCTCTCAGGCAGTCCCCTATGTCTAATTAATACCCCCTGCTATGATTTAAATCTACTTCCAGTTTAACCTCAGTGAGCTGACTCTACAACCTCTTTGCATCAACACCTTAGAGAGATAAGTGGGCTTTCCTTAACCTAAGCAGTTTGGGTTTTGTGCTTTAATTACCCATTACCCATTGTCTTTCCAGGGTCCTGGAGCAACACAAGCTCAACAAGGACCAGTGGGAGGAACGGATCCAAGTGTGGCATGAGGAGCATCGGGGCATGCTCAGGTAAGCCTTCCCTAGCAACTGTGGGCTTCTACTGCTGGTTCTGGGGGATAACAGGCAGAGGACTAAGAATATTGGAGGATGTTGGAAAGAGAGAGACAGGAATATACTGTACAGGTGAATTTAGAGATAGAAGGATAATCAGAACCATTATAAAGCTGTATTTTTTTGTGAATGATGGCAGTTGATAGCCCAAACAATTTTGACCATATCAAAATGGAGGGTCCCTTAGGATTCCCAGGGAGCATCTGGGCCACTAGAGGCTCCTCCCCAAGAAAGTAGCAGGGAATGAGCTCTCTCATGGCAAACCATTTGGGGGTTGTCTAGTTGAGGAATGAGTCCTGTCATTTTGCCATCACCACCCCATGTAGGCTCTGTTAAGAATCTGCCTGTATAAGAGACTTCTATGGCAACTAACATGCTAGAAGATAAGCAAGGTTCAGT
This sequence comes from Tonatia bakeri, assembly GCA_004024845.1. Classification (NCBI taxonomy): domain Eukaryota; kingdom Metazoa; phylum Chordata; class Mammalia; order Chiroptera; family Phyllostomidae; genus Tonatia; species Tonatia bakeri. Next base: position 28,609 of record PVIA01007240.1, read on the forward strand.
TCACCCTTACTTCCCTTGGGAACTTCAGACCTCATGCTTCATATTGTGCTCTGTTTATCATCATCTGCTTGCCTTCCATCCCCTTTCCCACCCTTAATGGCAAGATACTTGTCAGGAGTGCAGAGCAGATAGGCTTTCTTTCTTCCTAGGTCTGATTCACAGGTTCCCCTCTGTAACCTCTGACTCTGTTGTTTAGGGAGGATGCTGTCCTGGAATATCTGAAGATTGCCCAGGACCTGGAGATGTATGGTGTGAACTACTTCAGCATCAAAAACAAGAAAGGCTCAGAGCTGTGGCTGGGGGTAGATGCTTTGGGTCTCAACATCTATGAACAGAATGACAGGTATATATCAGAGGTCTCTTAGATTATTTGGGCCACTTTGACACTCATCACAGAGTAAGTCTGTACCTCCTGGGTCCTACCTGGGTAGTTGTTTTTCTACCTAGTTTAAACCAGCCCAGATAATTGCACAGCCTCGCTCAGACCTCTAAATCTTGCACTGGCTAGACTTATACTATTTACTACGGTGTCACTGGCTACATGTGGCTACTGAGCACTTGAAATGTGTCTACTCTAGACTGAGGTAGGTTAAGTATAAACTTCACACCAGACTTTGAAGACTTAGTGTGAAAAGCAGAATGTAAAATGTTTAATATTTTTTTGAATATTGATTTGCATGTGTAAATGAAAGTATTTTGAATGTACTAGGTTAGTGAACTCTTAGAACAATTCAGTTCACCTATTTCTTTTATTTATTTTTATATGGCTACTAGAAAATTTAAAATAACATGGGTGGCTTTTATTATATATTTGTTAGACAACACTGGGCTAGAACTTACTTTGTCAGGATTTGTAATTAATCTTACTCCTGTATGGTGATGAAGTACCTTTTGCCCTATAATCTCTCTCACTGCAACCTTATCTCATTTGCTTATTTTTTCCCCTTAGTCTGCTCTTGGTGAAGATGCAGGTTAATAGATTATTGTTCTTGTAACTTCTGAATTTGGAGCTCATTATTTATTTTCTCTCCAACTTTTACAACCTTGGGTGGAAGAGTCCCAGTTACATAAGACTGGGGAGTCTATGAGAGATTGTTACAAGGTCTATGCCACATAAAAATATACTAAAACAAATCTCAGATATTGGAACAAAGAGTAACATGTTGGTTTTAGTATTAAGAGGTCCTTTGTGCAGCCTCAGAGCTGGCAAACTGATCTGGTAGCATGTGATGACACTGGCTGAGCTGGTAATGAATCTACTTCCTAAAAGGAGAAGTTGGTGGTAATGGGGGAAAGTACCAGCCCTCTATGTTCTTCTTGTTTTGCCCTTGTTCTGATGCTTTTGGTCTCTATTTCTATAGACTGACTCCCAAGATAGGGTTCCCTTGGAGTGAAATCAGAAACATCTCTTTCAATGACAAGAAATTTGTCATCAAGCCCATTGACAAAAAAGCCCCGGTAAGTGATTCCTCCTGCTGGCCAAGAATATGTACTTGCCAAGGCCTGGATAATGCTAGAAGCAATCATGTAATTACAGTTTTCTGTCCTTTTTCTGGTGTGTGTGTGTGTGTGTGTGTGTGTGTGTGTGTGTGTGTGTGTGTACAGGAGGCACAAAAGGAGATTGGTGATGGAAAGCGGTGTTGGTGTCAAGAAATGTCTAGGAGGTATCCTCTGTCTGTGCCACCTTGCTACCTAAGTCTTAGGGGAGAGCCACAGGTAGTCTAAGTGCTATGTCTTAGCCACTGTCTTCTGCTACCCTGGGGATTTCTGAAAACAGAAAGTGTATCTTATCTTTTAAAGCTTCTAGGCTTCAGAAAGTGGAAACTGTTCATATACAGGTAGGGAAAAATTAAGTTTATAGTTGTTCATATGGAAAATAATACAATAATTAACAATCACTTAAGGAAAAACTCTGTATAGGCCCTGGCTGGGTAGCTCAGTTGGTTATAGCATTGTCTTGATATGCTAAGGTTGTGGGTTGATGCCTGGTCATGGCATGTACAAGAATCAACCAGTGAATGCATCAGTACATGGAAAAACAAATTGATGTTATTCCAAAAAGGATTTAAAGGGCTGGGTCTAAGGTATGCTTTTAGAAGGTTGCAGAAAAAGTCCAGTCACTCATACTGCAATCATCAGGGTATTATGCATGGATTATTGAGCCTCAAAGAGTGGCCTCTGAGATCCCTGATTAGCAGATAAAAGCAGTTCTAGATTTTTAACTGAATTGAGCATATTTTATTTTATTTTAAACATACTTTGATTATGCTATTACAGTTGTCCCATTTTCCCCTTCACTCCCCTCCACCTTGCACCCCCTCTCCCACCCACATTCCCCCCCTTTAGTTGATGTCCATGTGTCAAACTTATCAGTTCTTTAGCTTCTACATTTCCCATACTGTTCTTACCCTCCCCCTGTCTGTTTTCTACCTACCTTCTGTGCTACTTATTCTCTGTACCTTTCCCCCCTCTCTCCTCCTCCTACTTCCCTGTTGTTAACCCTCCATGTGATCTCCATTTCTGTGGTTCTGGTCCTGTTCTATTTGTTTGCTTCATTTGTTTTTGTTTTTGTTTTAGGTATGATTTTTAATAATTGTGAGTTTGCTGTCATTTTACTATACATGTTTTTTATCTTCTTTTTCTTAGATAAGTCCCTTTACCATTTCATAAAATAAGGGCTTGATAATGATGAACTCCTTTAACTTTACCTTATCTGAGAAGCACTTGATCTGCCCTTTTGTTCTAAATGAAAGCTTTGCTGGATAGAGCAATCTTGGATGTAGATACTTGCTTTTCATGACTTGGAATACTTCTTTCCAGCCCCTTCTTGCCTGTAAGGTCTCTTTTGAGAAATCAGCTGACAGTCTGATGGGAACTCCTTTGTAGGTAACTGTCCCATTTTCTCTTGCTGCTTCTAGGATTCTCTCCTTCATTTTAATCTTGGGTAATGCAATTATGATGTGCCTTGGTATGTCCCTCCTTGGGTCCAACTTCTTTGGGACTCTCTGAGCTTCCTGGACTTCTTGGAAGTCTATTTCCTTGGTTAGACTGAGGAAGTTCTCCTTTATTATTTGTTCAAATAACTTTTCCACTGTTGCTCTTCCTCTTCTCCTTCTGGTACCCCTATAATTTGGATGTTGGGATGTTTAAAGATGTCCTGGAGGTTCCTAAGCCTCTCCTCACTTTTTTGAATTCTTGTTTCTTTATTCTTTTCTGGTTGGATGTTTCTTTCTTCCTTCTGGTCCACTCCATAGATTTGAGTCCCAGTTTCCTTCCTATCACTATTGGTTCCCTGTATGAACTGAGGGTTTTTAGAATGCAAATGTTGAAAGAAATTGTGGTTTGGTCCAAAGAGCACTGATTTCAGAGTCAAGCTTGGATTCTAGTCCTGGGTCTGCTAACTAATCTGTTTGACCCCTCTATGTAATAGAAAATTTAGTTTCTTTTTTTTAATTATGTATTTTGTTGTGTATAATGTTTTGTTGTGTATAATGCCCAAATCTTTGATGGAAAAACAAGGATGCACATTATACATGGGTATAATGATTACATGCAATGGGCATAATAGTTCCATGTATAACATGCACAAAAAGTCAGTGTGTGTTATACACATGAACACATTATACATGGAAAAATACAGTAAATGATCTTTCCAGTTCTTTTGGATTGAAGAGAAGTTCACCTTCATTTCTCCCTTAAAACTTTTTTCTTTAATGATTTAATCTTTATTGTATTTTTTCCCATTACCATTTAGTCCCCTTATACCTGCCTCCCCTCAGCAATCACCACACTGTTGTCCATGTCCATGAGTCCTTTTTCTTTTTGCTCCATTCCTCCACCCCCTACCTTCCACTCCCCCAGCTGTCATCCTGTTCTCCATCTATGAGTCTGTCCCCATTTTCCTTGTTAGTTCCAAACTTTTTCTGATTGCTGGTTTCCCACCAGGACTTTGTCTTTTATGCCCCCCGGCTGCGGATTAACAAGCGGATCTTGGCCCTGTGCATGGGGAACCATGAACTGTACATGCGCCGTCGCAAGCCAGACACAATTGAGGTGCAACAGATGAAGGCACAGGCCCGAGAGGAGAAGCACCAGAAACAGATGGAGCGGTAGGTGATGTGGAGCTCAAGCGGGGACCAAGGCCTGGCCAAGGAAACTGCTCCAAGTTGCCAAGTATGCCAGAAGCAGGACATGAAACCATCCTGAGACTGGGGGCAGGGAAGAGTGGTTGAGGGCAGAGAGAGCGCGCTGTACAGTGATGAGACCCAATCTAGGAAGCAGGCATCAGAAGCTTAGGCTTTCAGAGGTTCATAGAAGGGAGGGTCATTTCATAGTTCACCATTGTTATGATCCTCATGCCATTGTTCTAGGAAGATTCTGGGTTGTTCCAGGCTATTTCACCAGTATAGAGACAATAGAAGAAGGCTCCATGCATATTTAAACCTAGACTCTGTAGGAGTTTTTTGAGTGGAGTTGGGTAGAACCACCAGAATTTTCCCTACAAAGCCCCTATACACTGGAGGTCCTTGCTACTCAAAATACAGTAAGGCTCAGCAGCATTAGCATCAACTTGGGAACTTGTTAGAAGGGCACAATCTGAGACTTTATCCCAGACCAATTGATTCAGAATCTGTATTTTAAAATCCTATTACCCATTTCTCCAGTGAAGATATCCTAATTGCCAATAGGCACATGGAAACACCTTTAATAATTAGGGAATTGTAAATCAAAACCACAGTGAGGTACCATTTCATACTCACTAATATGGATATAATAAATAAAAACAAAATAATAGCTGTTGGCAAGTCTGTAGAGAATTGGAACTCATGTTTTGTTGCTGGTGGGGATGTAAAATGGTCAGGTGCTATGAAAAAGAGTTTGGTGGTTTCTCAATAAGTTAAACTTAGAATTACCATATTATCCCATAATTCCACTCCTAGGTATATACACCAAAGAATTTTAAAAAGGTGTTCAAACAACTACACACATACATGTATTCATAGTAGTGTTATTTACACATCCAGAATGTGGAAATAGCCAAATGTCCATCAGTGGATGAATGGATAAATAAATTATGCATCCATACAATGGAATATTATTCAGCCATAAAAAGGCATGAAGTACTGGCCTGGCTGGTGTGGCTCAGTGGATTGAGTGCTGGCCTGCAAACCACAGGGTCACCAGTGTGATTCCCAGTCAGAGCACATGCCTGGGTTGTAGGCCAGGTCCCCAGTAGGGGGTGTGTAAGAAGCAACCACACATTGATGTTTCTCTCCCTGTCTTTCTCTCTTCCTTCCCCTCTCTCTAAAAATAAATAAGTAAATAAAATCTTAAGAAAAAGGCATGAAATACTGATATATACTACAATTTAGATGGACCTCTAAAACATTATGCTAGGTGGAAGAAACCAGACACAAAAAGTCACATATTGTATGATTCCATTTATATGAAATATCCAGAAATAGTTAAATCTATAGAGACAGAATATAGATTGGTGATTATCAGGGGCTAGGGGATGCGAGACGGGGAGAAACTGCTTAATGGATATGGGTTTTTACTTTGGAGTGATAAAAATATTTTGGAACTAGATAGCATTATGAGTGAACTAAATGCCACTGAATTGTTTGCTTTAAAATGGTTAATTTTATATTAATTTCACCTTAATAATTTATTTAAAAATAAGATCCCAGGTGATTCCTATGCATTTCACAAAGAGCTTGGAACTTCAGGAGGTTCCTAATCCAATAGACTGGAAAATTACACCGTGTATAAGAAGCTAAACACCAAAGCTAATGTTTATTCAGAAGAAGGTTACTGAGATTGGGGGCAATTTACGAAGCTGGATCTGGCAGAAATATCCCCTCAAGGATATTACAGTCTTATAGGAGAAAAAGGAAATTGAAAGTTCAAAGTACGTTGACTTTTCATTGGCTTAGTTATGACAGTCTCCATTGGCTGAGCTGTTCCTGGGCCCTGGGCGAGGAGGAATCTTTTCTTCCTCCTGCTAAGATAGTATCACTTCCAAAAAGATAGTCTCTTCCTTTTGGGATCAGTAATGTGTGTTGAATGGTACATGCATGAAAGTTCTCTCTTCTACCTGCCTGACTCATTTTAAATGAGATTTCTATTTATTAATTTTCATAGTACAAAATACTATGGGGAAAAGTAAGAGGGAGGAGGAATAGGAAAAAGGATAGTCCAAGTATTCTGAGGGCTTAGAGATAAAAAGATATCTCGCCAAGGGGGGAAGATCTCCTGGAAGAGGTGCATGGGCAAGAAAAAGAAAATACTTATTCTAGATTTGCCAAAAATTCTGGGGAAAAGGAATATAGAGTTGGGCTTCAGAGAACCAGCAGAGTTAGACCTGAGCACAGATGCCCTAACCTCAGAGATCACCATAGTTGAAGCACAGTATCCCAGCACAGAGTCAAAACTAGTCTTATAACTTCCCAAGGTTGCCAAAGCAGAACTTAATAGGCCATTTTACAGATAGGGGTACTGAGAACAAGTGCAAAGAAGTGACATAAATTAAGGTCATCCACTGATTAGAAGTCTAGGTTGGATCTCCTGATTCTTGGACAAACTGATTGAGCCTTGAGAGTAACTGATTGAGCCTTGAGCATACCAGCTCATGTGGTAATATGATGTAACAACCAGGATTTGGAGATAAGGGAGAGTGATCCCAACTCACAAGCTCTGGGTGTGTTATATGTGTGGGGACTGAGGGTCCAGGGTCAGGGAGCCTTGGGGATCCCAGGTTTTCCATGTGGTTTTCCTATCTTGTTTAATCCCTTCTTTCTCCTTTCCCAGTGCTCTCCTGGAAAATGAGAAGAAGAAGCGTGAGATGGCAGAAAAGGAGAAGGAGAAGATTGAACGAGAGAAGGAGGAACTGATGGAGAAACTGAAGCAGATTGAGGAACAGACTAAGAAAGCTCAGCAGGGTGAGGCTTGACATCACCTTGGAGAGTAGGTTCTTCCAGAGCCTAACTCTATGAGCTAGAGACCCACTGCCTGAACTGCAGACTCAGGCCGCATAATCCAGATGTGACTACAGAATAGATAAATAGATGGGACAAGAAGAGTGCTCAGAGCTTTCTGTCAGCTGTGCCCTGGTGTGAAACATTTCTAGGAAGAAAATTATGTGTCTCTTCTTTATCTCTGCACTCTTCACCTTCTTTTCCCTACCCTCTCTTCCCAGAACTGGAAGAACAGACCCGTAGGGCTATGGAACTTGAACAGGAGCGGAAACGTGCCCAGAGTGAGGCTGAAAAACTGGCCAAAGAGCGTCGAGAAGCTGAAGAGGCCAAGGAGGCTCTGTTGCAGGCTTCTCAGGATCAGAAGAAGACCCAAGAACAGCTGGTAAAGCAACAAAGTGGGCTGAGATTGAAGGACCTGAGTTTTCTTCCCTTTCTGACTTCCTATTTACAGCTACCTCTGCCTGTAGGGTTGGCTCTTTCCAGCAGGGCCTCCAGCAGGTAGTTCATGCAGAAGAAAGCTGAGAATTCATTCGTTTGGTCCAGAAACCTTTGCAAACAGTCTTCCTTAACCCTTACTTTTATTCTATTTTCTTAGCCTTTGGGGATCTGAGCTGATGACATGACAAAGGAAAGGGTGGGGAGAAGAAGTGAAGGGATATATACACTTGATTAACTACCTACTGTGTGTTACAAACTATATTAACACCTTCCCCCCTTTTCTTACTTACTTATTTCCTCTTCCAAAGAACTCTGTGGCATTAACCCATATTGGAATACATGTCCAGTTAAGCAAATTAGGGCTTAGAGAGGTTTATGAGACTTGCCAGAGGTCACATAGTTGTTACTAAGTAAGGATGAGAACCCATTTCTGCCACACTGAAGGGTGTTGTCCCTAAAATTATATGTGAAACTATGTGCCTACGCATTTTTCAGAGGAGGAGGGTGAGCATCCATACTGTCATCATAATTTCCAAGGGTTCTGTGATTCAGAAGTAGGAATCTGTGATCCAGACTCCTTGGTATATGTTCTTCCCCATACTATTTGCAGTGGGAGTGCAGGGAACTAAGACCTAATTCTCAGGGGGAAGTTTCTTTTAATAGGGGTGTCCAACCTTTTGCCGTCTCTGGGCCACACTGAAAGAAGAAGAGTTATCTTGGTCCACACATTAAATATACAAACACTAATAAAAATGATGAGCAAAAAAAAGGTTTTAGGTAAATTTATAATTTTGTGTTGAGCTGCATTCATAGCGATCCTGGGCTGCATGCTGCTCACAGGCCGTGGGTTGGACACCCCTGCAGGAGTTTTGTCAAAGGTGTGAGGGTATGCATAAGCATTTTCCCCTTGTTCAGATCACCTTGTGACATTTGAGTGTCTTTCCTATACTTGTCCTAGGAAGAGTCTTAATGTAGCCTTGAGTATTCTAGGATAACAAGGAAGGCACTGCCACTTCAGGCAATGACACACTGATCTCTAAAGCCCTAACTGCACTGTACAATGGGCAATACTGAGATGGGAAAGGGGTGAGGGATGGGGATGAAGGGAGGGGTGGACAGGTGAGAAAGAGACGGAGATGATAGGCTATTTGTCTTCAAGATGTGTATAGTCTAGGTGGGGAGCTCTGACTTATAAGGAAATGGTTTGGAGTTAATAGGGTACTATAGTAGATTGAGAGTAAGAGTGGTCCTCTGGGATTTCTGGAGAAGGTGTAGTAAAAAGAGCCTCCAGCATAGCAAGCAAGTGGAACAGAAGTTTGTCTACCTGGGCCTTGAGGACCAGAAGGCCAAGCTCTCACAAACTTTCGATTTATCTATAGGCCTTGGAAATGGCGGAGTTGACAGCTCGGATCTCCCAGCTGGAGATTGCCCGACAGAAGAAAGAGAGTGAAGCTGTAGAATGGCAACAGAAGGTAAGACACAGTGCCCAGAGCAAAGTGTTATGGAAAGGGGTACCACATGCATAGGTTCCAGTTCCATAGATGCCTTAGGTGTGGGTTCCATCCTGTTTTGATCATTCCTTGACAGCAGGCATCATGGGAGAAGGAGCTCAAGGCTTTCTCAGATAACTTCCTAGACTTCTTCAATACTCCAGGGAAATAGGTACAACTGTTCCTCTTATATAGCTGAGGAAACTAAGGATCAGGCAGACAAAGTGATTTGGCCTACCTGGTGCCTGCCTTCTGCTGGGCCATTCTAGGCATGCGTAGGATGTTGCAAGTTAGTCTGTTCTGACTGCCTGTCCTCTCCCTCTGTTACTGGACAGGCTCAAATGGTACAAGAAGACTTGGAGAAGACTCGTGCTGAGCTGAAGACTGCCATGAGTACTCCTCATGTGGCAGAGCCTGCTGAAAATGAGCAGGATGAGCAGGATGAGAATGGGGCAGAGGCCAGTGCTGAACTGCGGGCTGATGCCATGGCCAAGGACCGCAGTGAAGAGGAACGTACCACTGAAGCAGAGAAGAATGAGCGTGTGCAGAAGCAACTGAAGGTATCCTCAGGGCCAAAGGGTCAAGGAGACCATGTGCATTGATTTGGTAGTGCATGGTATGGTTTTCATTAGATCATCATGGGGGAGTAGATGGAAGAGCCTGTGTCAGCATTGTATGGCAGCCTGAGCTTTTCTCAAGTGAAAACTTTAATTAGAGGTACCTCTTATTTATTAATAAGACCCTGAGCCACCTCTTTCTTTTTAAAAATTTTTTTTTGCCACAACCTCCACCCATACTCCATTTACCTCATATTAAGGAAGTACTTAGCTGACACAATTTCTACCTGAACCTTTAGAACATTGTTCTACTCTCAGGGAATACTTGTCATCAATTGAAACTTGGCCCCTAAGTTTGTGGTTTTAATTTCTTATTCTTGACCTACTGCAGTCCTAACAGGGCTGAAAAAGGCTCTCAAAACTGTGTGTGTGCGTGCATGCAAAGGGGGCACGAGGAGGAAAGACAAGAGGGAGAGGGAGGGAGGAAGAGGAGAGGGGAAATAAAGGAACGAAAGTGGTTAAAGAAAGGGAGGTAAAATGAGCAGAACCCATTAACCCGTCATTCCCTTGCATCCTCACAGGCTCTCACTTCAGAGCTGGCCAATGCCCTCGATGAGTCCAAGAAGACTGCCAATGACATGATCCATGCTGAGAACATGCGACTGGGCCGAGACAAATACAAGACCCTGCGCCAGATTCGGCAGGGCAACACCAAGCAGCGCATAGATGAGTTTGAGTCCATGTAATATGTAATAGGCACCCAGCCTCTAGGGACCCCTCCTCCCTTCTTCCTCGCCCCTGTTCTCCTATACTCTTGCCTAACTCACACTCTGCTGGAGCCACTAACTAGAGCAGCCCTGAAGTCATGCCAAGTGTTCATTGTAGCCACGGGACCAAACCTAGCCCCTCAGCCCTTATTCACTTCCCTGGGCAGAGAAATGGCTCACTTTGGTGCCAATGGAACCCTCTTTTGCCTCTCTGTTCCATTCAATTTAGCTTGCTAGTAGAGACCACTTCTATAGCTCAGAGGCAATTCCCACATGATTTGGGAAACATTCCCACATTTACTGTTGTTCTCTAGGTGTCAAGTGTGGAGTAGATTGAAAACTAGCCCCCACCATTGCCTTCCTCTTCAGGGTCCTGTGATTTGAAGAATTGGAGCATCACAGGTTTAGGAAAGGAGGCAGGGCCCTGCCTATATGTTCTAGGATGTCAACTGACCTAGGATTAAGCCTCCCAATGCCCATTCCTTTTAGAGTTATTTAGGCTTTATAATCATTGGAAGCTAAAAAGATGTTCAGTCATTCTCTCTACCTCCCAGATTGGGCCTGTTACAAATTCAGTCCCAATAAGCCTTGTCCTTGACTTCAGGGACTCAGTTTTTCCCCAGGTTGAGGTGGGGAAGACAGTGCCTTCAAGAGGCTTAACAACATCCCAGAAAGCCATTTGCCCTTCTATTCAGGCAAGGCTGGGTGGAAGATCCTTCCCTCAATGCCTTATGTGAGCCTAGGCCTGTTTCAAGTGAGCTCTGTGGATAGAAGTATCCCTTATTATTCTGGGTTCCTTCTCCCTTCTTGGGATTTACTCCTCCTCATTCCAATCCCCAAATCCTGTCCTGCTAGAATAGGGATGGTTACCCCCAAATCCAGTACCCCCCAATCCAGGACTGTTGCCAGAGGGAGGAAATGTTCACACCTGGTTTCTATATTTTCCCTGCTATGGGCCCCAGGCCACTTCTCTTATCAGAGCTACTTGGGCCACAGTTTCTGCTTCAGGGCCATCCAGGCCTTGGTATGGTGAACCTTGGATCTTCATGCCAGTTGGCTCAATTGGTGAATGGATAGAAAAAGCTGAGTGTGGTGGGAGAAATCCATGGCCTGGATCCCACAGTTTACTTGACTCCATCATGTGCCTAATAGCCCCTTTCTGTCACCTACCTCCAAGCTGGTGACTGGGCCTTGCCTGTGTTTGACAAATCTCTAACCCAGATCTTGCCACCAGCTATGCTGTCCTTTGGAGCTGTAAACCAGAGAACTGTTGGGGGCTCTGGCCTGGTCCCTTCCACCCCTTGCTCTTAATCCAGGAGTAGCCTCTTCCTCCTCTCTGTTGCATGTGTGTTCTTTTTTTCCTACCAGTATTATATATTTTAGTGGCATCGAACTAAATATTGATTTCTGCATGTCTTGCTAATGCACCCTTAGAAGATCTTAGTCTTAGAGCAGTCAATTTGGCCAAATTCCCTTACCACTCCCATACCTGGGAACCATATACTATATTATAAAAGGATATTTTACCAGAAACATTAATGTAAGAAGCTTTTCAGTATTAGTGATATCACCTGTCACTATAGGTCATGCAATTCATTCTTAAAGTCCTTGGTGTGTGGTTTTATTGTTCTTTTTTTCCCGTCTCCCCAGAGTTCAGTCCACAAAGGGCTATACTGTTCCTGCATGAAGTGCCCCTAGCCCAGAGCCCATGGCTTTGATCCCTACCCGTTCTTCTCCACTCTACCTGACCTTGGGAAGTTTTATATGCATTGCTGTGAATTATATTGACACCCTCTTGGCGATATACCCTATATTAGCTAAATTTAAACCTGGAATTGTCGGGCAATCTAACTGCCTTAAGAGCAGTAACCCATCCCCAGGGAGGCTGGGGATAAAAGTTAGATTTTGTATTCAGGATTTTTTGTGTATTTTGGGGGTTTTTAAAAATTATGTTTTGGAAGGGTTTATGCTCAGCCATGTTCTATTTCAGTGCCAATAAAATTTAGGAAGACTTCACTATGACTTGATGTTTCTTTCTGGCATGAGTGGGTGGCTGTAAGATACTTCACTGTAATTTTCACTCTACAGATCACCATCCCTGGTCTCATTTTATTCTCACCTCAGTCCTATGGGGTGTGGATACGACTATCTTCATTTTATAGAAGAAGGAATGGACACAAAAAAGTACAATTACTGTCCAGGGGCACAGGACTAGCTGACTTAACACATCCTATGTCCTTTTCACAGCTCCATGCCAACTAGGTTGGCCCTGCATATGATCAATGTGATGCTCCTGGGCTCGTTTAGCACTGGGGCTTTGGGGCTTCTTGTGAGGGGTGGTTTGTATCTCAACTTCTGGTGTGGTCAAACCCTGTCCTGCCTCCTTGTCAGCAAAACCTCCAGGCTTGTCCATTTCCTGCTTCCCCCATTTATTGCAGTGCCAATAAAGGTCAGATAAATTACTTTGAGCCCTGTTGCAAAAGATAGTGGAGAATGAGGTGTAAAGTGAGGGTGAATCATGTATGTATGTACAATACCTGCTGGGCAGTATTTATGGTTTATAAAATGTCAATTTTGTAACCTAGATATGGTCAATTTTACAGATGAGAAAAATCTTACCAGCTCCCTTTTTGCTGGGCCAATACTTGCAAAGAAAAGCAAATTACCTATTTTGTGAGCCTTAAATTCTTACAATAACCCTTTGAGGCAGTGGCTCCCATATGTGTCTAGATTATGTCTTCAAATCAAACTATAATATCTAGTGGTAGCACACAGGCATCAATATAGTACTTGATGATAACAATGTGCAGAACAAGTTGGGAACCACTGCTCTGAAGACATGGTGTTTTATCTCATTTTACAGGTAGAGAAATTGATGCCCAATAAGATGAATTAATTTGTCCAAGGTCACAGAGACTAGAAGTAGTAGAGTCAGCAGATGAACACAAGCAATCTAGTTCATGAGCCTGTACTCTTAACCACTATACTATATTTCTCCCTATCATTCCCACCACACAATTGGGGAGGATGGGCATATACTGGGAACATGTTCTAAGGCAGCAAATAGAATCCCAGGGCCCTAGAACATCAGTGTAGGAGGGGGGCTTAGGAATTTCTTGTTGCCTTGGGGAATAAAGGAGCTCTAGGTCCCCTCCAACTTCAATCAGAGGATTTGAAAAAAATTCTCTTAGGGAGAGAGAGGGGGGAGAGAGAGAGAGAGAGAGAGAGAGAGAGAGAGAGAGAGAGATTTTCATTGTTCTACTTATTTATGCATGTATTTGTTTATTCTTGTATGTGCCCTGATCAGGGGACAAACCCTCAACCTTGGCATATCAAAATGACTCTCTCACCAGGTAAGATGCTTGGCCAGGGCCAGAGGATGTTTTTTGTATGCTTTGTATGTTAGGTTGTATATGTGTAATTAATTATTTTTAAAGAGGATGACAGAGGGACTTTCTGCTTCCAGGACAATGCATGTGATAGGATAATGGCACCTCAAAGGTGTACCTGTTCTAATTCATGAAACCCGTGAGTATATTACTTTACGTGACAAAGGGGACTTGGGGATGTAATTAAGGATTTTAAGATAGGGAGATGTGCTAGGTTATCCAAGTGGGCCCAATGCAATCGCAGGGGTCCTTAAATGATGGAAGATGGTCAGAATCAGAGTTGAAGATACTATGCTGCTGGCTTTGAAGATGAAAGAAGAGGCCATAAGCCAAGGAATGCAAGTGGCCTTTGCAAACTGGAAAAGACAAGGAAACAGATTCTCCCCTAGAATCCCTAGGAGGAACATGGCACTACTAACATCTTCATTTAAGCCCAAATTAAACCCAACTTGGACATCTGTCTGACATCTAGAATTGTAAGGTAATAAATTTGTGTTTTAAGTCACTATAACATTGTTATCCACTTCTCAAAATTTTCCATTTTTGAAATGCCAATGTTACTAAAAATGGGAGCAGAATAGGTTGCCAGTAGTTAAGGGAAGGGAGTGGGGTGTGAAAAGTAGGTGTGGCTATAAGAGAACAACATGAGGGATACTTGCCATTATATTCTACCTTGACTGTATCATTGTCAATACCTTGTTTATGATATTGAATTATAATTTGGAAGATGTTACCATTGGAGAAAAATGAATAAAGGATAGATACATGAAATTATTCTGTGTTATTTCTTGTAACTTCAAATGAATTTGTTGTACAAGGGTCTAAAGATAAAAAAAAAATAATTAAAAAGGGGAGAGTGTTCCTGGGTATATATTCAAGATCAATGAGTGCTTCTGTGCACTCAAAGAAATAGCAGTACTATTTGCAATATTTCCAATGTGAAAACAACTGAAATACTCATCAACTAAAGAATGGACAGAACTAGTATATTCATTCAATAGTATTTTGCTCAACCATAGAAATAAAGAAATTGATGCATACAACAGTATTATGGATGAATCTCATAGGCAACATGTACAAGAAAGGGCAGATACAAAAGAGAACATTGTGTAATTCCAGTTACTGTAAGGCTCTAGTGCAGGCATGCTTGTCTGGAGCTGGGATTGGAGGCATTGACTGGAAATGGGTACAAGGAAACCTTCTGCAGTCATGGAAGTAGTTTTGGTTTGTGTGGTGGTTATAGGGTATAAACATGCAAAAAAATTAATCCAGTTGTATGTAAATTATGACTAAAAATGGGTGGCTCCCTCACTATGAACATTTGGAAATATCTAGAACAATGGCTCTCAAATTTTAGTGTGTATCAGAGTTAGTGGCCTTCTTAAAAGAGATTACTGGGCTTCACCCACTGAGTCTCTGATTCAGTTGGCTTGAAGTGGGGCCTGAGAATTCGAATTTCTAACAAGTTCCTAGAGGGTTTTTATGCTGCTGTTCCAGGGACCACACTTGGAAAGTCACTGCTCTAGAGTATAGAGTAGACCAAGAGTTCCTGGTACAGATGGAGTCTCAGAGAAAGGAAAGACTTATGTAAGGTCACACAAGCAGTTGGGCAGATATGGGTCTAGAAACTGCTTCCTGACTTTTTTCATGGGCCTTCTCTGCTATCCAGGAATAATACTCCATTGCCTTCTTTCTTATACCCTTTAATTATAAGGCCTGAACAGGAATGACTCAGAGATTCTTGGTTCTAATCCTTTCTTATTTTATACAGTGAGAAATTGAGACCCGTGAATTAAAGGCTCTTGTCCACAGTCACAATGGTAGGACTGGACTCTGAACTATTTCCTGCCTCTGCCCCAGACCTGTACACAGTCTACCATGGGACACCCTTGGTGTCTCGGGTGGTTTGCCTCCAATCCTCTTCCTAAAGAAAGACTCCCACTCTGCCATTTATATATCTGTGTGCAGATGTTTCTTGAAACTTTTAGTTAAGATCCTAAGGAAACAGACCACACTACTTCTAGATCCCTTTCTAGAGCTGAAATGAAGGGTTCCAAGTCTGTTGCTCTCTGAGAACATGCATTCCATTCTTGAGCCTAAAAAGCACTTATGGCTGTTCACAATTTGCCTTGTCTTATTTTTCACTTTTCATTCTTACTATCTCCCCCAGCACTTTACATTGCAGGTATAGTAGACCCTTGCCAGCCCCTCAACACCTCAGACTTGCTCATGCCTACATGCTTTTGTAATAATAATTATAATCAACATTAACTAAGTGCTTATTCTATGCTAGACACTATTCAGTGTGCTTTATGTCAGTTATTATGTCATGTTATCTTCACAACATCTCTGAGGTAAGGGTGATTATTACAGATGAGAAAACCGAAGCAAGAGAGGATATGTAGCTTGCCCAAGGTTACACAGCTTAGAGTGTCAGGGGCTAGATTTGACTGTTTTCTTAGAGTCTCAAACTCATAAACTCTAATAAGCAAATATATCTTCTCTATATTCACCCTACTTACTCATCCTCTTATGTTTCCCTCTCATGTGGCACTCTTTTTTCCCAAAATAAGAACTTGGATATTTTTTCTTGGCAACCCCCTCTCTTGTCATTGTCCCCATTCCCAATCCTCCTGTCTTCCATTCTGTTCCCTATATAGCTTTTTAATGCCACATGTACTTATTCTTCCTCTGCTGCTGGACCATTGCCATGTCCCCCTCACTAGATCACTGGTCTGCCTTTCTACCCTCTGCTGCCAGTCACCTGACAGAAAACCCTACACTCTTCTCATCTTCCTTTCTCAGCTTTTCCTACCAGTTCAGTCCTGGTTCTTATTTCTGTTCCATTAATATTGCATGCGTATTCTGGTAGCAGGACCTTTAATTGTCCTGCTCTCTGGGTTGACCTTCCCAGAATAATTCCAATGGCTGGCTTCTCATCATTCAGGTCCCAACTCACAGAGGCCTTCCTTCACCACCCTATCTAACGTAGTTCCAGTTCTGTGACGTTGGATCCTCCTTTTCTATCTCCTATTCCCTCAAGGCCCCAAATTAAAGCATTAAAGCCTCTGAAGCTTGGGGAGAGGGTAATATAATGAAATAACTAACACATATGGCTTTTAGTGTGCCACATACTATTCTTAGTTGTTTATATATTAAATCCTCCCCACTATGCTTCTATGAGGTAAATACTGTTATTATCCCATATTATAGATAAGGAAGGAAACTAAGGCATGGAGAAGTTAAGCAACTTTCCTAAAGATACACAACAAATAAGTGACAGCCATAATTTCAACCTATTTTCTATATCATTTATCCTGTTTTAATTTTTTCATAATGTATCTTACTAGCTGAAATGATATAATCTATTTCTTGATGATTAGTTTATTACCTGTCTTGTCCAACTAGAACAGGGGTGTCAAACTCATTTTCACTAGAGGCCACATCAGCTTTGTGGTTGCCTTCAGAGGGCTGAAACAATTTTAGGACTGTATAAATGTAACTACTCCTTAACTGTTAGGGAGTTGACATTACATTGGGCCCTTTGAAGGCAACTGAGAGGCTGATGTGGCTCCTGGTGAAAATGATTTTGATGCCCCTGAACTCTATAGAATATGAACTTCACAAAGCAGAGATTCCTGTTCACAGCTATATCCTATGATATCGTCTGGCACATAATATGTACTCCCAATGTTTGTTGAATAACTATGTGGCTCCTTACTGGAAGGTGTGGCTTTCTGTACTTGGAATGATCTCCCCTTTTCCTTCTGAGTCCTGGAGGGGAAGAAAAAGTTTCATCTGATGCTATTTGGGTTCCTGGATGGTTCTAAAAATTAAACCGGCAGACAGATTAACAAAAGGAAAGCATACCAATTTATTTTTTTTTTAGATGTACATGGGAGCCTTCACAAGAGAATGAAGAACTGGCCAGAGCAGAAAAGCTTTCATATCTTTTAGACAAAGAAACACTAAATTTGTGAGGAATTGACAAGACAAATGGACTTGGCTAAGGGTAGTAAATAGTGAAGAAGTAACCAGAAAGATAAGGGTTAGTTTAACAAGATTTGTTTATACACGTTTCTGGGTCCCAACTGCCCCATCTCTGGTGATAAGAATATCTTCTTTCCTCCCGGTACATGGAGGGTACCTTTCACTGGGAAGTTATATGACTTCTCTCAGGGAATAAGAGGGGGAGATCAGAGGGAATTTTCTGCATCTGCCATTTAAAATCATCACCACCAAACCAGTATTATATGAAATGTTAAAGGGTTTTCTTTAAGTAGGAAAACAAAGATAAAAATATGAATAATAAAATGGCAATTAATACATATTTCAATAGTTACATTAACTGCAAATGGTTAAATACGCCAATCAAAAGATGTATGTTGACTGAATGGGTAACAAAACAAGACCCTTACCTATGCTGTTTACAACAAACTCACTTCAGATTGAAAGATACATACAGACTGAAAGTAAAAAGGATGGAAAAAGATATTTCATGTAAATGGAAATAAAACAAAACAAAAAAGCCATGGTAGCAATACTTACACAAGACAAAACTGACTTTAAAACAAAGGCTATAATAAGAGACAAAGAAGGACTCAGCAACTCCACTTCTAGGTATTTATCTGAAGAAACCCAAAACACTAAATTAAAAACACATATGCACCCTTATGTTCATTGCAGCATTATTTGCAATAGCTAAGACATGGAAGCAACACAAGTGTCCATCAGTGGATGAATAGATAAAGAAATGGTACATATACTTGTATACAATGGAATATGACATAACCATAAAAAAGAATGAAATTTTGCCATCTGCAACAGTATGGATGGATCTAGAGGGTACTATTTTGGGTGAAATAGGTCAGACAGGGAAGAACAAATACCAGAGATTTCACTTATAGGTGGAATCTAAAACAACAAAATAAGTAAACAAGCAGAATAGAAACAGATTTATAGACAGAGGATTTTTTTATATGTGAGATTTATCCAGGTTGATACATACATATATTTGTATTCACTGTTGAATGATATATTGTACATATTCATTATAAAAATAAAACAATTAATTTACCTAATGCATGTTAACTAGGTTGAGCAGTAGGAGACTGGAATGGAAACAAAATGAACACTCTTTAAGATGATTTTAAGAAGACAAAAAAAATGAAGACAACTGTACTTGAACAACAATACAAAATAAAATGATAATGAGTAAATTTGATGACATCTATGAAATCTTCAGGTAAAACTTACTGCTTCTTTCTCTGTAATCTGTCTATTCATATTTCTACCATATCATTATCTATTTTGACATTTTTCCCTACTAAAGTGAATTTTATCAGAGCAAGGACTACATCCCATTCATTTTGGTATCCTATAGAGATTGGATATTGCAATGTTAACAAAATACTATGTTATATAGCAGGTGCTCAATAAATGTTTATTAAAATATTCCACTGAAATAAAGAAGACAAAATGAAAATGAACTCATAACAAGAATAAAGTAAATTTGATAAATTGGCCATTGAGAAAATTGATTTAGAACCCAAGATCTCAATAAGAGGAAAAACCAGCTCTGGTAGCAAAAATAAGTTCATCAGCGAATGACCCCTGTATTAGTCTAATCTGGATACCATAATGAATACCAAAGGTTGGATGGCTTAAACAACAGAATTTATTTCCTCTCAGTCCCAGATGATGGAAGTACAAGGTCAAAGTCCCATCAGTGTTGGTGTGTGGGAAGGTCTCTCTTCCTGTCTTACAAATGGCAATCTACTCACTGTGTTCTCACCTGACCTCTCCTCTGTGTGTACATGGAAACAGAAAGAGAGAGATTTCTGTATCTCTTCCTCCTTTTAATTATTTTTTTTATTTCTTAAATATACTGTATTGATTATGCTATCACAGTTGTCCCATTTCCCCCCTTTTTCCCCTCTGCCCTGCACCACCCCTCCCACCTGAATTCCCCCATCTTAGTTCATGTCCATGGGTTATACATACAAGTTCTTTCATTTTTCCATTTCCTATACTATTCTTAACCACCCCGTCTACTTATTTATGCTTCTACTATTTATGCTTCTTATTCCCTGTACCTTTTCCCCCATTCTTCCTCTCCCCTCTCCCCACTAATAACCCTCCATGTGATCTCCTTTCTGTGATTCTGTTCCTGTTCTAGTTGTTTGCTTAGTTTTTGTTGTTGTTGTTGGTTGTTTTTTTAGGTTTGGTTGTTGATAGTTGTGAGTTTGTTGTCATTTTACTGTTCATATTTTTTTATCTTCTTTTTCTTACATAAGTCCTTTTAACATTTCATATAATAAGGGCTTGGTGATGAACTCCTTTAATTTGACCTTATCTGGGTAGTACTTTATCTGCCCTTCCATTCTAAATGATAGTTTTGCTGGATAGAGTAACCTTGGATGTAGGTCCTTGCCTTTCATGACTTTGAATACTTCTTTCCAGCCCCTTCTTGCCTGCAAGGTTTCTTTTGAGAAATCAGCTGACAGAGCTATGGGAACTCCTTTGTAGGTAACTGTCTCCTTTTCTCTTGCTGCTTTTAAGATCTCTCCTTATCTTTCATCTTGAGTAATGTAATTGTGATGTGCCTTGGTGGGTGCTTCCTTGGGTTCAATTTCTTTGGGACTCTCTGAGCTTCCTCAACTTCCTGGAACTCTATTTCCTTTGCCAGGTTGGGGGAAGCTCTCCATTATGTTTTCAAATAAGTTTTCCATTTCTTGCTCTTTCTTCCTCTCCTCCTTCTGGCACCCCTATGATTCAGATGTTGGAACATTTAAAGTTGTCCCAGAGGTTCCTAAGCTTCTTGGTTTTTTGAATTCTTGTTTCTTCATTCTGTTCCAGTTGAATCTTTATTTCTTCCTTCTGCTCCAAGCGTTGATGTGAGTCCTGGTTTCCTTCCCATCACTGTTGGTTCCCTATGCATTTTCCTTCATTTCACTCTTTCCTCTATTTCGTGACCATACTCAACCATTTCTGTGAACATCCTGATCACCAGTATTTGGAACTCTGAATCTGATAGGTTGTCTATCTCTTCATTGCTTAATTCTATTTTTTCTGGAGCTTTGATCTATTCTTTCATGTGGGCCATTTTTTGTTGTTGTTGTTGTTTTAGTGTACCTATTACATAGTTATGGGCAGAGCCTTAGGTATCCATCAAGGCAGGGCAACCCATGTTGCTGCGTTGTGGTGCTGTATGTGAGAAAGGGGTCCAAAAGGGAACAATGCCACTTGCTGGGCTCTTGGCCAGGTTTCAGTCACTTCCTCTGCCACCCACAAGCAAATTGGGCCCCCCTGATGCTGATTTGCAGGCAGGTGGGCCTGTACATGCTTCAAGACCCTGTGGGTCTCTCCAGTGACCTCTCCTGTGAGGCTGGGAGTCCCTCCCACTGCCACAACCCCCACAGATTTTTACAGTCAAAGGTTTTGAGGCTTTATTTCCCCACACTGGAACCCTGGGTTGGGTGGTTTGTCTTGCTCCCCAGTTGTTCCTCCCTGTTCATCTGCATGCAAATGTGGGACCACCCAGTCCAACAGCCACCTCGCCCACCCAGGTCCTCCAGCCACCACCTTGCAGCAAGTCCTCTCTACCCTGGTTGCCCATCTCCTTTCCTCCTACCGATCTGGATGAATGTTTCTTTTTTAACTCCTTGGTTGTCAACTTCCTTACAGCTCAACTTTCTGGCAGTTCTAGTTGTTTTTTGTTTTTAAATTTGTTTTTGTCCTTCTTTTGATTGTGTGAGGAGGTACAGTACATCTACCTACACCCCCATCTTTGCCGGCAGATAGAGAATATTTTGACGGTTGCCAGATGGGAGGGGAGCTGGGAGACTGGGTGAAAGGAGTAAAGGAATTAAGAAGTACAAATTGGTAGTCACAGAATAGTCATGGAGATATAAAATATGGCATAGAGAATATAGTCAATAGTATTGTAGGAACTGTGAGTGGTATCAGAGTGGTAGTAGATTTATTGAGGTGATCAGTTCATAAGTTATATAAATGTCTAGTCATGGGGCTGTACACCTGAAAGTAAACTAATATTGTACAGCAACTGTAATTTAAAAATGACAAAATAATTGGGCACATATGTGCCAGGCACTGTGTTAAACACTTTACAATGCACGAACTCATTTGTTTCTTAAAACAATCTTATGTGATAGGTATTATTAGTTCTGTTTTATAAAAGGGAAAACAGAGTGAGAAAGCTTAATTAATTTTCCCAAGGTCATACTATAGTATGATAGGATTCAAACCCAGGGTCTTTGACATCATGACCCACACTCTTAGCCATTGTGCTCAGCTGTTCCTGAAATAATTGTCAATTGGGATATATGAGGGGGGACCCCCCAAAACAGAATTACTTTCTGGAGGGTGGGCCCCATGTAGTACAGGCTTCCCCTGCTAGGTGAGTGTCCTAGGAACCCATCCGTATCAGTGTATCAGCTGGTATTGTTGTGAGAAGCTGAGTTGAGCCTCAGTGAATTTTTTTTGAAGACTCTTTCAATGTCTTTTCCCATTTCATGATGGGTGACTTATGGCTGCACCTGGCCACACCACACTGAGTGTTCAGCAGTTTTTGACCCCAAACAACATGAGCCCCATGCTCTTCCCTCCCTATTCATCTGATCATGCCTTGAGTGACTGTTTTTGTTTGTTCGTTTGTTTCCACAGATGAAAATAGTTCTCAAAGGGAAATGGTTTGCTGATGTGGAAGAGGTGAAACAAAAAACAGAGTTCAGCCTCAGCCAGTGTGGCTCAGTGGATTGAGTGCTGGCCTGTAAGCCAAGGGGTCACCAGTTTGATTCCCAGTCAGGGCACATGGCTGGGTTGGGGGCCAAATCCCCAGTAAGGGGCAAGAGGCAATCACACATTGATGTTTCTCTCCCTCTCTTTCTCCCTTCCTTCCCCTCTCTCTAAAAATAAATAAAATCTTTTTTTTTAAATTTTTTTAAAGATTTTATTTATTTACTTTTAGAGAGGGAAGGGAGAGGGGGAGAGAGAGAGAGAGAAACATCAATGTGCGGTTGCTGGGGGACATGGCCTGCAACCTAGGCATGTGCCCTGACTGGGAATCGAACCTGCGATGCCTGGTTCGCAGGCCGCGCTCAATCCACTGAGCTACGCCAGCCAGGGCAAAATAAATAAAATCTTTTAAAAAATGGAGTTCAGCCCTGGCTGGTGTAGCTCAGTGGATTGAGCGCGGGCTGCGAACCAGGCATCACAGCATCACAGGTTCAATTCCTAGTCAGGGCACATGCCTAGGTTGCAGGCCATGTCCCCCAGCAACCACACATTGATATTTCTCTCTCTCTCTCTCTCTCTCTCTCTCTCTCTCTCTCTCTCTCTCTCTCTCTCTCTCTCCCTCCCTCCCTCCCTTGCCTCTCTAAAAATAAATAAATAAAATCTTAAAAAAAATGGAGTTCAAAAACTGTTTTGAGCAGTGGAAACAATGTCTTGATAGGTGTATTACATCAAATGGAGAGTACTTTGAAAGTACTAAAATTTAAACATGAGAATACACATATTTTAAAAATAAATACATTCCATTTTGGGGGGTATATACATATATACACACATACATACACACATACATTTGGGAATTGTTGCAAGGAAAATGTCAGGTGCTAAAGGATATAAAGTTTGGCAGGATAAACACTAAATGACTTCTGTTTTACTTATAGGTTTGGGGAGGATAAAACAAACAATGTAAAATATCTTAAAGAAAACATGACTACATCAAAGAAAACAAAAATTTGCATGAGCCCTGACTGGTGTGGCTCAGTGGGTTGGGTGTTATCCTGCAAACTGAAAGGTCGCCAGTTCGATTCTCAGTCAGGGCACATGTCTGGGTTGTTTGTGAGCCAGGTCCACAGCTGCAGGTGTGGAAGAGGCAGCCGATTGAAGTTTCTCTTGCACATCAATGTTTCTCTTCCTTTCTTTCTCTCTCCTTTTCCCTCTCTCTAAAAAATAAAAAAGTAAAATCTTTAAAGACAAATTGCATGAATATTTAATACATGACATAAAATTTCAAAGAAATTTTGGCTCGTAGTTACCTCTTTTTGGTTGCAGTCCCAGGAACCTCCAGAAGGACAGAATATTTCCCTCAGCCTTTTGGGTTAGAGAAATACTGGCTTAGAGAGCTATGGCAAAAGGGATAGTGGATGTCAGTTGTGAAGGGCATGAATGATGTAATGGTGTACTGGAATGGTGGCAATTAAGGTGACACCTCAGGGAACTGCAATCACAGTTCTGACAGCCATTACTGAGGCCAGCAATGATTGTATTGGTGACAGGTGAGATTAGAATGTGAAGATTAACAATGCTAATCACATAATCACAGTAGCTATGATTAATCATGGTTCAGCTTCTTGCCAAACTCTGGTTCACCTTCAAAATCAAACAGAATTGAGAGTGATTATTTGCTCTTCTCCCATCCAAATTATGGGAGCCTATTTAGGAAGCCTTAGTTATTTTGCAACCTCATGAATACATGTTTAGGATCTATGAATTTCCATCTATCTGGATTGCCTGCCCCCTTTATACCCACACCTCCAACCTCATTTATTTACAAAGCTCCTTTGTTTTTCAAGACTAAGCTTTAGAATCTTCTCCCACAGCTGCTCCCAATGAGGTGAACCCAAGTACTCCTGCCTCTGTATTTCCATTTGAACATTTGTTAAACATTGGATTTAAGTTTTATGTTTTACTCTAGACAATCAGTTCCTATTGCATTTTGCTTTCCATCAGCCTAGGAATGTGGAAGAGGATGAGGATAGATCAATAGGAGATTATTCTTCTATTCCACTGTAAGATTGCAATGTGGCCCAAAAGTCACTGAACAAACAGGTGGATATAGTGAAGACTCAGAATCCTATGGGATGGCTTAGAGTTTCTTGAGAGATAGGTTGATAGATTCAGATGATCTTTAAGGTACTATTTCATCCCAAGAGTTTGTAGCAGTCATGCTTATGCTGGGATGGTCATTCATTTACTCAACACATATTTATTGAGCCTTTGGTAAATCTAAGTCTATGCTGACTGGCTCCTGCAAATACAAAAGGCGTTAGTTTACTCCTTCCTAGCGCCTGCCAATATATCACTCAACAAACACTTATTAAATGCTCACTTGGTGTCAAGCAAGACATTAGCCCTTTTCTATATGGCACCAAGGGGTAGAATTTAAAACTACAGGGAAGCAGGTATCAGCTTAACACAAGGAAGTACTTTCTGATAGTTAAAGCTGGTTATGATTAGAACAAGTTGCCTATGGAGGAAAACAGTTATCCATTATTGGTGGTGCGCAAACAGGAGGTGGGCCTTGAAGTGAATATCTAAGGTCCATCTATATCTGTTCTGTCCCTAGAAAGAGCTCTGAGTTCCTCCCACCTGCACCCTCACTGCCACTCTCAAATATATATCAGCCCCTGGAGAGACATCCGGCCCTAAGTCCTTTTGTTTACTATTTTCGTGTCCCTTTATTTATTGTTTCCAACTTTTTCTCTTCTCTCCATTTTACTCCCATGCCTCAATCTTGAGTCAGGAGTGAAACCAGGTCGCAAAAATCATTTTCTTTATGTGGCTGCAAAACTCTTGACTCTCTTTACCATTTGGAATGGAGCTTTATAGTTTGCAAAGCACTATCACATGTATGAATCTGTTAAAGAGACATTTATTGAGCTCTCTTCTGTTTTATGTACATGATCTTATGGCATCATTACAATAACCCAGTGAAGTAGGTTGAGGGGACCCAGGGCCTAGCTAAGGAACATGGACTCAGGTCACTTGGCTTGTGAGCAGCATCAGAGAAGATTGGGCCTGCATCTCTTGGCTCTCTCCAGTCTTATCAGATAGCTCCCAAATCTATTCCTAAAGAGTCACTGGTTGTCTCAAAAGGAATGGCAAAAAATTAGACAGGCTTAGAGACAAACTGGTTCAAACCCTACCGTATCCAAGTTGTTCTTCTGTTCCTAGAAAGAACCCTGGGTCTTTCCCATCTGTACCCCTGCCCCACTACCTTCAAATGCCTATTGGTACTTGGGGAGTCACCTTGCGGAAGGTAGGATGGTTTCTGCCAAAACAGCAGTCAAGCAACTTGTGTGGCCAGCTTCCAGCTTTAGGGCCTGAACAATGAGAGTGAATTTGGAGTCTCTTATTCATGGGCACAGGGTTAGAGGCCAGAATGGTTTTGGGCTAGCAAAGTTACAGGCCTTCAAACCATTTGCACCACAAGAGAAATTTCCTTCAGAAATATAAGTGGCCCAGTCCTTACATTGCAGTTGAGGGAAAAAAGGAACTGCCCACTGTCTGGCAGGGCTTTTCCCTGGCTGTCCCTACTTCCTGACCTACTCCCTTAATACCCATATTTCCCACACTGAAATCATCTGAAAAGAAAAAAATCAAAATATGCAGAACAGGGCAGGTGGCTGAATTTCAGTTGGTCATCAAACTCAGGAGGAAAAGTTTGATATCTTTTACTGATGTTTATACTTTCCTCCTTCTGTTCCATTTTCCTTCTCAATATTTTTAGTGGTACCAGAATACTTGTGCTAACTTTCATATTTTAGTTACAGCCATGTGCCTGTTAATGGCAGAGATACATTTTGAGAAAGGCATCATTAGGTGATTTCATCATTGTGCGAATATCATAGAGTGCACTTACACTAACCTAGGTGGTATAGCCTACTACATACTATATAGTCTATTGCTCCTGAGCTCCAAACCTGTACAAAATCTTACTGTATTGAATACTGTAGGCAGTTGTAACATAACGGTAAATATTTGTGTATTTAAATATATATAAGCATAGAAAAAGTACATTAAAAATACAGGATAAGATAAAAAAAGGCACACCTGTATAGGATGCTTACCATGAATGAAGTTTGCAGGACTGGAAGTTGCTCTGGGTGAGTGAGTGTGAAGACCTAGGCCATCACTGTACACTACTGAAAACTTTATGAACATTGTACACTTAAGCTACACTAAATTCATAAAACAACACATAATTAAATCAAGCCTAAGAGAAAATGATTCAATCAAGAGATGTGGTTAAAGATGAGATGTATGAGGGTGCTGTTGGTGTACACAGCATACTGTTTTACAGCAAACATGTTTATATAAGTAGAGAGTACACTCCAAAATAAGAATAGAAAATATAGTATAGTAAACAAATAAACTAGCAACTTTAAAAAATCTGTAAGCAGATAAATGTGTATGGCTGGAATAAGATGGAGGTAGTAGAAACCCTGGGGATATGGTCCTGAAGAAGGGTTCTCACCACAACAAGGAAGCAAGCAGAAAGGAATAACATCATTCCATCTGCGCTTGGCTAGAGGTCTAAGCGCAAATGGGCTGATGCCAATTCTCCCTGCTCTGAACTTGGTGGAGATGGGACTCTTCAGACTCAAAGTAACTTTACCAACCAGTCTACCTACCTATCATTCACCCATCCTGGTCACTTTGACAAGAGCTGCCCTGAGGCCAAGGAAGAAGTTGGACAGGAGACATGAAGGCAAGTAAAGGGCACAGTTCTTGTCCTCCACAGAACAAGTGCTATATTCTGATCCTTTATTCTCAGGTATTGTGTTGGATATTTTGCCTCCCCAACTCCCAAACTGTGGATAAAAAGAAGGCCAGGGTCATAAGCCAAAATTTACAAATGCAGAAAAAGGTCTTGGAGAGTTGAAGAGATTGTCCTAAGCTCGCAAAGTAAGTTGCTCTAAGAGCCAAAACAAGAACTAAGCTTCTCAAGCATCCAGTTGGCTCCAGATATTTTCAAGGCTCTAGTCTCTAATCTTAGAATTTGTTTCTACTCCAAGAGCTACCATGTCAAGTACATAGCTGTAGTGTCCCTATAATTATGTCTTCTCTAGTGCTGCTGTTGCTGCATGTGTGCATGCGTGTGTCTGTAAGACTGATGTTCTCACAGACCCTTTCTATAGTATTTAGGGAAATCAGAAAAAATAAATGTTGTTCCATATTATTTTAGTTCTTGGAAGTTTGTTTTCATTCATGCCAATGTTAACCAGCAATGCAAACTATACTAGTTTTAGCTGAAATATGGAACTTGTACAACTGACCTTTGAAACTTACCACACTCATATTTATATCCATGAATAAGCACTCTGCCAGTCACTTGCATAATTTATATAGAAGTCACAATATAACAACAAAGTTAAATATTTGTGTCCTTATGGCTGTTCCCAGGAAAAAGGATTGCCAAGATGACATGCACAATGAACCAGAACTCAGAACTTAGAGGTGATTCTGAAAAATCAATATCTATAAGTAGATGTCCTATGAACATACAATCCCTGTTCTTCTAAAAAAAAAAACAACAGAAATTTCAAAGATGTATTACTCATTTCTTTGTCCAGCTCCTAAGCTATGTGAAGAAGGGTATGTGGGCAGTCCACAGTACCCTAATCCTAGAGAAAAAGAAACTTTTTTCCAGGAAGAAAATGTAGTCTAAGGGCCAAGGAAAGTGATAAAATGGAAACTTGTTGAAAACCCTGGCTTCCATAATAAAAGCTTCAGATAACAAACGGTGGTCTGGGACTACTAAGTGGTACAGGAGGAATAAAATAGTAGGAGTGTTTAACCTTGGCTTTTTATCATTTCACTCCTGTCTGAAGTAGCTGTCTTAGGGCTGCTTTCAGGAGGAGGGCTTTGTGGAGAAGGATGATACACAGAGTTAACTGTCTGTGAAAGGGAGGGGTCAAAGACAAGCTGAAAGTGATTTGTAAATGTAACTCAAAATGAAGATATTGTCCAAGTTCTTTTCCCTTGGGCCCCCTCCCACCTTGCCCCACTTCAGTCCCCTAACTCCAATATTTCTCTTGGCCTGTTATTGTTATCAGATACCCTAGACCGTATCTTGTTAGGTTCATTACTTTGGTTAAGGATAGCTTTTTCCTGAGGTCCTCTTTTCATGGGTAATCCACCTGGAATGAATTGGCCCAACACTGTAGAGACCTCAGACTTGTGTGGAGGGGTGGGTGAGAGGGGTGGTGCTAAGAGGAGAGGAAGTGATAATACTAGTTCTACACTCTACTCTGCCACTAACAGTGTAACTGAGAAAATCTCTTCTTGAGTCTCAGTTTCCCATCTATAAAATGAGGTGTACGGTCTAGTTCCCTTCAGCTTTGACATCAATGAAAGTATTGTGTTTGGACTCACTCTAACTAAATGTAGGGTGGGTAGGGGAAAGTTGAAGGCTAAGTATTAATTATGGTGAGTTCTACTTTACCCTAGTGGTGTTTTCCTTGAGAAAGAAAGGCAGGGAGAGAAATAGTTTATTTTCTACCCATCCCATGAACCTATTGGTAGAGCAGGCACTCCTCATTTCAGCTTAGAGTGGGGGAAGGAGAAAGATACCTGGGGCAGAGGGGGTTTACTCTGTTCAGCCTTGCTTGGAGCTGAGAAGACACAGGGGACATATTCACGGAGCAGTGTGGGCAGTTTGTTGTTAGTGGGTAGAGTGTGCCTAGGGACTAGTCAAGCTTAGAATTTCCATAATTTACACAGAGTACTTACCATGAACTAAATAGCAGTACCAGTCTTAAAATGTTACCTGCATAATTCCTAGACTTTTAGGTTCATCAACAAACCTTAGTGCTGGGTCTCTCTCTCTGGGTTTGTGTCAGCAGCAGCAATGCAGTCCCCCACAGGGGCTCTTACTCCTTGGCTGATACCACCAAATGCTGAGATTCTGAATAAGGCAGTGAAAGAACAAGGGAAGACAGAACTTCCCCATTATCCTCTGGAAACAATTATGGTTGAGTTGACCAATTTAAAAAACTAGGATTCCTGTGGGATGAGAGCAACTGAGAAGTCATTTCACTCTGTGGGAGCAGCGTAATCCTTCAGAGACCTTTTCTTGGCATACTTATTAAAGATCCTTGGAGTTCTCCTGGTGCCCTACCCGAAGGTACTTGGCTATGAGCTCAAGACTGAACACAATGTGGTACCCAAGGACACTCAGAGTCTGCATCTCAGACTCATGATATTTCTTCTGAGTGGTGATCAGCAGGCATAAGCAATCAAACAGTCACTTGTCTCACTCATTGACTTAATATTGAGTGCAGGCATCAGTGACTGTCAGACCACCAAGCCCAATAAGAAAGTAGAATTTTCTTCCACCTGCACCAAACCTTGGATTTCCAGAAGTTCCTGTTGGCCCGGACAGGACTGTTAGTATGATGTGGCAATGAGACTACCTAGGGAGTTCTTGGGACTCTACTAGGGGGAGTAGGCTGTCCTGATTGCCTTGATTCTTCTAATTGAAACCCTAAGGTGGATAAGTAAATGTACCACCCAGAAATTGGTTTAAAGAATCACAGAATAACACAGAGTACTTCAGATGAAGAAAATGAGGTCCAGATGAAAAAAGTGAATTCCAGCACATCTACATTCCACAGAGGACTAGAAAAATATACATTTTTTAACATTGTCTTATTACATAATGCCCCTCCCCTTAGTAGATTTTTTTTTATTTTTAGA
The DNA here is from genome assembly GCA_004024845.1 of Tonatia bakeri. Taxonomy (NCBI): domain Eukaryota; kingdom Metazoa; phylum Chordata; class Mammalia; order Chiroptera; family Phyllostomidae; genus Tonatia; species Tonatia bakeri. Next base: position 58,739 of record PVIA01007240.1, read on the forward strand.
GAGAGGGGAAGGGAAGGAGAAAGAGAGGAAGAGAATCATCATGTGTGGTTGCCTCTCACATGCCCCCTACTGGGGACCTGGCCTGCAACCCAGGCATGTACCCTGATTGGGAATCAAACTGGTGACCCTTTGGTTCTCAGGCCAGCATTCAATCCACTGAGCCACACCAGTGAGGGCACCCCTACTTTTTTTCCTTAGAATTTCTTTAACTAATCTCCAGTCCTATAGCTATTTTCTGAAGTCCTATAACTGTTAAAGTAATGGTCCTCAAGTTTCTGCAGTTCATCCTTTCAACTGGTGTTTCATTCCCAAATTACCTGGGTTTTAACTAGGATTATTAAGTGGTGCTTTAATAAATCTAACTGAAAGTAACCTCAGAGAGTGATTTGGTCATAAATTCCCACCTGGGCTCATCATGATGGGTAGTCACATCTCAGACCAATAAGTACTTTAATAAAAAAAAAATCACCTTTGCCTTAAGCAAGCCCTGACCATTAGTTTCTGTGCACCTTAGTTAATGTGTCTTTGAAATGTCTCTCAGACTCCTCCGAAGAGTAACTACCCTCAGGAGAGCACATAACATAATCTTGTTAACTATCTTGTAATACCATCCCCACCTTGCCTTCCCTCACTTTCTTGTGGTCTTTCTTACATTCCTGCCTTAATTCCAAATGCATAAAAGAAACTGCAAACTGTCATTCTCAGGAGCATTTGAGAACTTGCTTCCTGGCAATGTTGTTAGTTTGGCTCAAATAAACTTGTAAAAATTCTCTACAGGTTTGAACTTTTCTTAAGTGGACACAACTCATTGAAAATTATATCATTTTCCTAGGGTTCCCTCCCTGCAGGCTTGGGACTCTCCTACTTTTAGGCAGTTTTGTTTCTTGCCTAGAAATCCCTGCTTACATCATTATGCCTTCACCCTTTTTCTGTAGTCCTTTCTTCAACTAACTTGCCCCAAATTGCTACAGTTACCCCTTTTTTATGTCACACCATTTTGCAGGGCACATTTTTCTTGGGTCTTATATCCCTTCTGGTGTCTCTTCACTATATCTAGGACCATCCATTTTGTGAGTCCAAATTCCTTCTGTGGCTCTCCTTCCCATGTCCCTAAGTTAGTCAACCTTCCTCCCTCCCTCCCTCCCCTTCTTCCCTTCCTTCCTTCCTTCCTTCCTTCCTTCCTTCCTTCCTTCCTTCCTTCCTTCCTTCCTTCCTTCTTTCTTTCTTTCTTTCTTTCTTTCTTTCTTTCTTTCTTTCTTTCTTTCTTTCTTTCTTTCTTTCTTTCTTTCTTTCTCTCTTTCTCCTCTATGTACACACACATTATACATACACATATATACATATAGATATATATGTACAAACATATATACACATACATATATGATATCTCAATTGAGATATCATTTAGAGTCTGTAAAAGTAACAATTAAAGTGTACACTTCAGTGTCATTCTCAGGTACCAGAATGTGTGACTGTTGGGGGCTCTCACCTCTAGCACCACAGAGAGTTTCACACGGGTTTCCAAGCTCGAGAATGGTGTCCTGGGCAGGTGGCACCCAGGCAGGAATGCACTGTGCCTGCAGGAGGAAAAAGACATGAGGCCTGTGGTCCACATGACTGAGGCACCTTGAGAGGCTGAATAAACAAGGAAAACATAGCAGGTGGGGGCAGTGTCATGCTTTCGGTTAGTCACCCTGGAAGCAGTCCCTGGGAAGGGACTCCAGTTGAGTTGTTCTTTTGGGAAGTGAAGGAAAGCATCCTTAGAGAGGCAGTGAAGGGGCCTGGGCAAGGAAGCCTGCCCAGCCCCTATGGGGGCAGAAGCTGGTCCCAGAGAGTAGGGAGATGGTGGCATTACACACTCTGGGGAAGGACTGCTTCTGGCCTGACTTACTGGGGGCAGAGTGATCTTCTTTGGCTGCAGAAAAAGGCCTCAGGCAGAGAGATGCAGTCTCTGGATGCTGGATCTCCCTGAAGTGGAAGACCTGGGGCTGCAAGCAGAAGACCCACAGTTTCTGCTGCTCCAGGGAGGAGGGGAGAAGGGAGAGCATTGCTTCCTGAGAAGAGTGGCCCCTGTCCTCATGTCTCAGGTTCTCTGCTGACACTTCCGGTGCACCCCCACAGCAACCTCATGAGCCATGGCAAAATTCAAAAATAATGAAATAAAGTAAAATAAATTGTACATTTCAATGTTCTTTAGCAGAGTCACAGAACTATGTAACCACCACCGTGATAACCACTTGTAGGAGTCTCAGCACCCTCAAAATAAACCCCACATTTGTCAGCAGTTATCTTCCTCTTTAATAGAGTCCGAACTGTTCCTAGGATTTGTTTTCCATGTCCCTTGGGGTTCGACTTGTCTCTCTCCTGGGGACACTTAACCTTATATCTCTGAAGCTGTACTTGCTTTAGGAGTCTTCTCTTTCTCAGGGTCTTCCCACATCTTGGGGCTATACCATGTTTCTGGTGTCCCCTCCATACATCTCTGCAATTCCATCTCTTTCCTTTGGTCCTTTCTTCTGGCATCCCTAACTCAAATTCCTGGATCTACTTCCCTTTTATGATGTCCCTCCAGTATAAAGGCCATTCTATTGCAAGGTCCTATCTCAATCCTAGACTACCCTAACCTTTATATTTTTAGTCCTATCTCTCTTTGGGTCCTAATTTTTTGTGGGCTGCCACTCCATCTTTTCTTAGGGCTTCATCTTTTTTTCTAGAGACTTATCTCTCCTAGAGCCTCCCAAACCTACATCTCTTTTCTCTTTCTTGTGTTCTCTTCCCTAAATCCATGGCACTATGTCCCTCTACTGTTCTTTCACAGTTTTTCTCTGTTTTAGGAACCCTTATCTCTCTCTATGTGATTTCACCTTTTTGCAGTTGTTTCTTACAGACTCTTTCCTGCATCACTGGGGCCCCGCCTATTTTCTGCGTGCCCATCTCTCTCCTTCTGGCATCCTTAGGCCTCCACACTTTCCTGAAATCTTATCTTTCTCCTGGGTTTTTGAGGTTTCTTGCTCCCCTATATCTCTGTGGCACAACTTTTCCCCCCATCTTCTCTAATTCCCTGAGGCTTCACTCCCCCTCACCAGATCTAATATTTCCTGATGCCCCCTGTTCAAATTCCTGAGACCCCATATCTTTCTCAGGTTCTACCTCCTTGCTTGCATCTCTTCTTACTTTCCCAGCAATTCTTTTCCTTGGATTGGTTTAGTCCCCTGAATTTATCTTCTCACTGGCAAATTCTTGTTTTATTCTGGACATTTCCTACCCTTCCCCATTTGTTTTCTCTAGCCCCTGTCCCTGAGATAATTACTTCAGCTTGATTTCAGCTGTGTGTACAGGGTCAAAAATCTAACCTCACAAGATATGTTCCAATTTCTATAATGTAAAAGTTGAAGGGTCAAGAGAAAAGAGAAGTAAAAGTGAGTGGCTACTCTGTGTCAAGAGCTGTGTTATGCTCTTTCATATACATTACCTTCTGTCTTCCTCACAGCAGTGCTCTACATAGACTTTGTTAGCCCCATTTAACAGATGAATATACTGTAGCATAGTGAAGAAACACTTCTGGAGTTGGATGGAGCAAAGTAGTGAAATTCCCACACTTTCTGAGTGCTGGGTGGGGGTGGGGAATCAACATCTGCACGGTGGGGAGGACACTGGCCTCTGCTCCTGCTGCACTCTTGCACTGCTGAGTACCCAACCCCACAGAGCCCCCTTGAACTTTACCCCCACAGGGTTTGACTCCCCAGCAGGTAATGCTGACAGGTCAGGGAAGAAGTGGAGTTGACATCCATATCTCCAAGTTTGAGGTGGGAGAGCAGGACTTTGGCTGAGAGTAAAAGTCACCAGAGGTGGAGTCAGCAGGAGTTGGGGAGCTCCATTCCTCAGCCCCGAGCCCCCAACACATCCCAGCATGCGATCCTGGCCACACTTAGAACATAATTGGCCACCTGTTCCTTCTTTTGCTGCCCCACTACTTACCTCGCTTGCTCTGATCCTGCTGCTGAGCCCAGGCTCAAGAGGATGATAGGCTGACAGATTGGCTGGATCTATCATGTGGGTGGCCAGCGGCGAGGGTTGTCATTCACTGCTTTCCCCTAAGGGATAGAGGAGGCGGGCATGGGCCCTGGGGTTGTAGTCCTAGCCTGTGAGAAGCCAATCACTGTCCAGGACACCAGAGGAGGGGGTGGTGCGGGAAGAGACTGCAGCAGCAACAAAGCTGTCTTTGGCAATACACTGTCCACCTCCCTGTGGCCCCCGACAGGTAGCAGCACACAGAGGGCTGAGAAGTGAGGCTGGAGTGTGAGACTCTGTGTGTGTGTGTGAGAGAGAGAGAGAGACTGTGTGTGTGTGTGTGAGAGAGAGAGAGAGAGAGAGAGAGAGAGAGAGAGAGAGAGAGATCACAAAGGGATGGAAAAGAGCCTGTCTGGTTTGAAGGGCTCGGAGCAGCCCAGTGAACAGAGACTGTGTGGTCTTCCAGCTGGCTCTGCTGGAGGGTTTCGAACCTCTTGGTAGCCACCCAACTAGGCTCCTCCTTGCCTGCTAAATAAGGGCATTAGTCACCAGGCGAGTGGGACCAGACTGGAATGGATTGGATGGAGCTGGGCTGGGGAGAGCCTCTGGCCCTAAGACATCCCTGGGAGGGATGCGAAGAGCTGCGAAGGGGAGGGGAGGAGTCGGGTGTAGATTCAATAGCTCAGTGACTGGGGCATGGTGGGGGTGGGGGCTTCAGGAAAAGCTCTACAGAATTGAGATGCAAAGTAGTGTTAGGGGGGCAGCCAGTAAAGAGGGAAGCAATACTGGGGCCCTTGTACAGACAAAAGAGAGGCCGGGATTAGGGTGCCTAGGGAAGACAGGGGCTAGGGATCCTGAGAAGAGAGGAGAGGTCAAGGCAAAGAAGGGCCTCTAGCTTGAGCGATTGTGAAAGGAGTGGGGAATGAAGGGAGGAGGTCACTGGAAGATAAGGGCATTAGTTGGCAAGGTTGGGGAGAATTTCTGGCCGATTTGCAGTGACAGGAATTATGGTCCAAGGACACGGGGAAGGGCAAGAAGCAATGATTTGGATTTAGAGCTTAGTGTCATTTTCATTCACTGACAAATATCACTGGATCTTCTCAAGCTTCAAGTCCTTGCACTGATTGCTATGGGGAATCCACAAATGCCAAAAACACAGAGAGCCCCTGTTCTGAAGGAGTTAGTGGAAATATTACACCACACACACAAGCTTACTTAAGGGTATGAGCCAGCAAGGCTGAGAGGCGTCAGTGGAGGGAGAGTACTATGGGATGAGAGACCAAGGCAAGGAATTCAGGATGTTTCAGATCTATACCCTGCCAAATGCTGATAAGGCCTGGAGAAGAATGTGTAAGGGCCACATGTTCCCTCTGCAAAAGTAGGAAGGACTTGGTAGGGATGAAGAGGTAGGTTCTGGAGATGCTGAAATAGAGGTAACTGTTCATAGAGCTTGGCAGGAAGAGGACTGGAGTCAATCCTTACTGTGTCCCTGGAGGAAAGAGCAAGGCACAGTGAATGAGGCTCCCTATTCAAATGGAACCAGAAGAAGCTGGCTGCTGAATGATAGTCCTGCTCTATCAGACCCCTGGACATACTTTTGGGCTTTCATCCTTGTTGCCACAAAACAAGTCCCCATTTGGACAGCCCCCTGAGCCTGAATCTTGTCTGAGGTAGTTGTATAGTCCTCTCCCCATTCTCACTTCCTCTAAGAGGGGTTTTTCCTTCTGATTCCTCCACCTGAGCCTCATCTTCTGCCTTATTGACTAGGTCTCTGTATTTAGACCACTCAGGCTACTCAAAAGTCCTGGTCTTACCACCTCATGTCATCACACATACCCTTCCCTCAGCATACAATGCTTTTCTCCCCTTCTCCACCAGGTCAACTATTTAACATTTAAGATCCTACTCAAGTGTTACCGCCTATGTAAAACCTTCCTTTCAATTTCCCCACCCCCAAACCATGACAAAAATACTACATTTATTCCTTTTTTATGTTTCTACAGACTTTCATTTCTTCTAACATACCACTTGTCAGGGTTTATTTTTACATTTATTTTTCATCGGTATTTCTTAGCTAGATGGGGGGTGGGGTTCTTAAGGGCAAAGTTATTGTCTTCTCTGTGTCTTTATGACCACTCCAGTATACAAGCTATCAAAAGAGCTCATTAAGGAGGTGAGTGTTTGGTGCAGGATGTGTCAGAGGAGTGAGAGAGAGGAGGCAGGAAGAACAGTTATTATAGTAATCCAGGTCACTGATAATAAGAGCTTCGACTTGGGCATTAGAGATAAAAAGGCACACAGTGATCTCAGCTCTGCTGTGGTGAAAGAACTGACAGGACTCTGTGATTGATTTGAAGTGGGGGAAGGCAAGAATAGAGAAAAGTATGGGATGATTTCTTTTTTTTTAAGATTTGTATTGTTTATTTTATTTTTAGACAGAGGTTAAGGGAGGGAGAAAGAGAGAAACATCAAAGTGTGGTTGCCTGTTGCATGCCCCCTGCTGGGGATCTGGCCCACAAACCAGGCATGTGCCCTGGTTGGGAATCAAACCAGCGAGCCTTTGGTTCACAGGCCAGCACTCAATCCACTGAGCCACACCAGGCAGGGCTAAGTCTGGGATGATTTCAAAACATAGAATCTTGGTGGTGGGACAATAGAAAGACCACAGAAACAAAAAGTTCATACTGAATTTGAATTATAGGTAGATATTTATATTTGGCAGATAGGATGGAGCTGTACAAAGTAGTGAGCCTCCTCACTTTGATTATTAATATCTAGAATCCTGCATGAGATCCTGCCAATTTCCTCATTTCCTCAGATACACCCATTGCAGAAGTGAAAGATAATCAAATTTGGGGGGCTGTGGAGCAGGGTTTATGGCCAGCATATGGAGGGGAGTGAGATGCATTTGAGAGAGGTTCCATCTTTGGAAAGGAGTAAACAAGATTATGGTGACTGAAGTGTATCTACACTAGTCTGGGATTTTTCCAGAAACTAGCTAACTTCATAGGTGTTGGCTAGCAAGATAGACAGCACCTCAATGGAAGTCTCTCCCACTTCTCTTTTCCTTTCCACTTTCACCATCAGTTTCCTAGTATGTGTTCTTATTCCATGTAACCAATTTCAGTAGCTTCCTATCTGATGTCCTCCTCCCTAATTTTCCTCCAAATCATTCTGCATATACCACCAACCATCTTCTCAATTAAGTTAATAAATGTAAATTTTTTTTGGCACAGAGATTGGCAAAGAATAAGTGCTCCATAAATTGCAGCTATTCTTCTTCTTCTACATGTCCATAAAGTGAATGGTATGGTAAAAAGCACTAAAATGGAAACCAGAACAGTTCTGCCACTGTGTGACTTTGGCTTCGGTCTTTTTCTTTTTAAAATGGGGGTAATGAGTCATGATCTGGCTACTCTACAGGGCTATTGTAAGATGCAAACCTAATGAAATCTTGGGCTCAGGACCAAGCACGGGCACAATAAGTTGCATGTGTGGTTGATTGTGATAGGTAACAAGGAAAGTCAGAGGAAAGGTGAACAGCATATGTACAATATCGGGGCCTATTCTGGAAAGGCTGTAGTTAGGATCACTATAATCATATGTGAAGGTGGAATAGGGGGAGCAGTTTTTCTTCATATAGTGGTGCTGCATGGTATACACATTTGACTTATGGGCATTTAGTTGTATGTTGTTAGGCAAAGGAAGAAAAGGTGCTTTATTTACTCTGTTACTCCTCCCCTAATTTAAATTGGTTTCTACTGACACCAGGAGGGAAGAGAGGTCACAACCAAAATATACAGTGAAACAAACAAACAAAAATCCTGCATTTGAACTTCTAAATGCCCACCTAAATTGGGTAATTAAAAGAATTTTTAAGGGAGATTGTGACCAATCTCAGTTTTTCTTTTACATGCTAGCTCTGGAATTGAAATTTTGTCAATTCCACATAGCATGCAACTGCACTGTTTTTCTCTACTTCATCATGTGAGTCTGATTCACTACTTACTGAAAATCGTTGGCCCTATGCTCTGTTGCCACCAGCTCCCTCCTCTCATTGCTGGGAATATGATGAGCACTCTTACATGTGTTGAAGATTCTGTGAGAATCCCTGACTAGATGGTCTCTAGGCACCTTTGCAGCCTGCACTTCCTAAATCCAGTGATATTCTTATTGCTTTCAAGAACTTCTCACCTATAAAATCTTAAAGCTTGAGGCCTTAGACAGTAATGACAAGTTGGTGACTGAGGAAGACTAAAAGGAGGGGATAAGATTGGCTGGCTTGGGGCCCCTGAACAGCATAATGTATTGGAAGTTGAGTCGAGAGCCCAGCCCCAGCTTCAGATCTTGGGAAAATTACTTCTTTTTCTTGACATCCAAAGAGCTCCCATCAGACTATCAGCTGATTTCTCAAAAGAAACCTTACAGGCAAGAAGGGACTGGAAAGAAGTATTCAAAGTCATGAAAGGCAAGGACCTGCATCCAAGTTTACTCCATCCAGCAAAGCTACCATGTAGAATGGAAGGGCAGATAAAGTGCTTCCCAGATAAGGTCAAGTGAAATGAGTTCATCATCACCAAGCCCTTATTATATGAAATGTTAAAGGGAATTATCTAAGAAAAGGAAGATAAAAATACAAACAGTAAAATGACAATACTCACAACTATCAAGAACTGAACCTAAAAAAATAAATAAATAAAAACACACAAGCAAACAAGTAGAACAGGAACAGAATCACAGAAATGAAGATCACAGGGAGGGAAGGTTATCAGTGGGGAGGGGTTGGGGAGAATGGAGGAAAAAGTACAGGGAATAGGAAGCATAAATGGTAGGTACAAAATAGATGGGGAGGTTAAGGATAGGATAGGAAATGGAAAAGCCAAGGAACTTATAAATATGACCCATGCACATGAACTAAGGGGAGTAATGCTGGTTGGAGGGGGGATGCAGGGCAGAGGGGAACTAAGGGGAGGAAAAAATTGGACAATTGTAATAGCATAATCAATAAAATATACTTTAAAAAAAGAAGTCTTGGGTTCCAGTTCCAGCTCTGACACTTGCTGGGGTGTGACCTTTGGTAAATCATTTCAGCTCATGGAACTTCAGTTTCATCATCTGTTTTGTCTGAAGGAATAATATCTGGACCTCATGAAGCCTGTAAAAGAATTAAATATGATAATGAAGATTCTAGAAGGGGCAGCTACTGTTAAGCCTTTGGCAAAATAATGGTCCTGGTTCTATGTGAGAATGTCAGCCTCTTCAACCAGGGAACAGTGACACACAGGGGATGAAGAGTAATAAAGAGGTGTACAACCCTGGGGAAGTAAGAAAGCGGAGTCAATAGGGTGATGGACACTGTACCTATAAATTTTTCATAGCAGAATGAGGTAATGTGTAAGACGGTGTATAATAAGCACAGAGTTGATATAGTAGGTACTTAAGAAGTGCTAGTTTTGTTCCTTTCATCCTTTTTTTTTTTCAGGGAAATATAACTATTTTAGAACTTCTTTCTTCCTGCTATCTTCCCTTTGGGAATTTCAGATAAAGCCATTAAGCTGCTTTATTAGTGTATAGCAGATTAACTCAGTTGATTGGCATACGTCATTATTGAGGCCAACAAGCCCAATTCAGCTCATTTTTGTGTTATTTACCTTTGTTGTTCTAATTCACCATGGACCACAAAGAACAGCATGTCAACTTATTGAAGGGATAGAAACATGTATCAGAGGTAGAAATATACACATTGTACATGTGAGGGGTGGCTATTTTGATGTTCTCCTTTCTCATTGTTGTTTGAACACCAAAACTAACTTCAGGATGAAGGAGTAGTGATGAGACAGTATTGACCCAGAAAACATCAAAGTTTAAAGGGATCTCAGAGATTACCCAGTTGAACTTATTCTCCTCTCATTTGTCAGATAGAGAGACTCAGACCCAAAGAAAGTCTAAGGCAAGATTTTCACAAATTGTTGGTATCAGATCTGAGACTCCTAGTTAACTACTCTTCTCACAGGCCCATGGTGCTTCTTAGAAATTAGGTTCAGGTTCCAAAATGGCACCTAGTTATGCTCTAGGAGTCTTGTGAGTGCAGGAGCCAGTCCTTGGCAACCAATGTGGGGTTTGGTTGCTGTGGGTATCACTTCTGTCTTCTTGGACCTCTTTTGGGCCTTGGTAGTTCCAGCGGAATAAAAATACAAAATAGTTTAGTAACAACTTTTAAAAATATTTTTTTCATATTAAAAACTACATTAAACATAGCCCTGGCTGGTGTAGCTCAGTGGATTGAGCGCGGGCTGCAAACCAGGCATCGCAGGTTCGATTCCCAGTCAGGGCACATGCCTAGGTTGCAGGCCATGTCTCCCAGCAACCGCACATTGATGTTTCTCTCTCTCTCCCTCCCTCCCTTCCCTCTCTAAAAATAAATAAATAAAATCTATAAAAAAACTACATTAAACAAAATGAAAGATACTAGGAGTTTTCTGGCAGCTTCCCTGGGTTAGACTTTCCATGCCCACTTAGGGAGTATCCCCTGGTGTCCATATCTTTCTCTATTTTTGTTTACCTGGGGAGGAGGTAGGTGGCAAGAGACATGAGAAATCAACTATACACTGTGATAACAGAACCAAATACTTCAGTATGAAAAATTCTATGATCTAGAATCTTATTTATGAGATGTTCTGATCCCTTAATAGACAGAGGTAAGAAATGATAGGTGAAACCCAGTCCAGGAGAAGGCAGCCAGAGACAGACACTAATGGTGTAAAGAATCTTATAATACAGGGGAACTAGCTATAATTTTGGCACTGATTGACTCAATGTAGCCTGAGAAAGTTGTACCAACTTGAGTAGACCTCACTAAGAATTAGAGTTTCTTGTACAGAGAAAAAGATAGAAGACTGTATTGGGCATGAAGGCAGAGATGAACAGATGACTAAAATGGTGAGTAACTAGACAAATTAAAAACTAAAATAATCTGTAGAAACATCCACAAGGTAAAGAATCTTTGATGCAGATTCAGCTTCCAGAATATTGTTACTGGGCAGGGACCATTGGCCTGGAGCAGATCGGCTTCATGCTGGCCTGTACTGTATGGGTTCTTGGCTTCGTGTAGGAAAGATTTCACAACACGAGTCCAGGTGATTTTGAGAGTGTGTTTATTAAAGCTGGGGACAGTAAAACAAAAGAAGGACTAAGGGTAGAAGAGGCAATAGGAGCATAAGCGGGGACAGCCCAGGTGGTGCTCTGCTTTGGCTCTCTAGAAATATTATAGGAAAGGAGGGAGCCAAGGAGGGCCTGCTGCCAGCTCACTGGGAAGTGAAGGTCACAGAGAAAGAAGTGAGCCATGGCAGGGAAGTCAGAGAAAAGCGCGCCTTGGAGACAGGATCAGGGGGTAAGCCTGGAATGAGCTGCTAGATGCCCACTGCTCCCTGGCTGCAAGTCTCCTGGGGATCCTTAGAGTTTAGGAGGAAGGAAAATGCTGGTGTCCAGGAAGGGGCACGGGCGTGCTCTAGGGTGAGCCCACCCTGAGTCTTTGTCCTGAGGGTTTTTTACCTTTTTTCAGCAGGTGAGGATTTTAGGGGAGGATTTCAGCAGACTATTCATCAGCTTTCCACGTGCATTTTTAATATATGATGCATCAAAATGAGCACATGGTGGAGGGGTGGTTGGGAGTATTCTTTGGTCTGCTATACTGTTTTACTTTTATCTTGGGTCTGTTTGGTGTTTAATAGGGTTTTTTGTTATTTGTTCCCCTGACTTCATCTGTCCTTGGATTTAGCTGGAACAAATGGCATTAATTGGGTCTTTGTCCTCTATTTTCCTAGACCATGGAAATTAAAGCTATGTTTCTCTCATTAGGGAGGAGAAGTATAAACTATTTGCTCTTGATTGTCCGTGGTTAGGGGAGATAAGGTCTAATTATTCACCCTCTGGCTGTAAGTTGCTCAAAGTACTTGGCTTTTTAAATTTTTCTTGTCTCGGTTTCCTCACTCCACTTGTATAGGAATTTTCCTTGCTTCTTACTATCCTGCATAAAAGAATTAATCCTTATAAAGCCCAAAACTTGGCATTCAGTAACCTTTAGGAAAACACCATTCTACCACATTCTTTTACAAAACCTATGCCACAGATATGTTCTCTACCAGTCATCCTTCTTAAAACATGTCCTTATTATCTATGCTTCTAGATGTAGTAGGAGTGGTAGAAACAGGACTTGAAGTCAGATCTATTAACTCCAGACCAGTGTCCTTTCTATTATATTATGCTTCTTGTCTAATTTACTTCTGCTTTCTGGTCATTATCCATTATATCAATGAATAACAATAATATACAATTGTTAACGTTCATAGAGGACTAACTATGTACAAAGGTGCATTGCCTCACTTAATTTTCAAAAGATCCCAAAGAAATAGGTGCTGTTTTCCAGATGAGTGAACTGAGGCTTACAGATGTTATATAATTCACCCACAGTTTTACAAATAGCAAATTGTGAAAGCAGGATTAAAATCCAGATGACTGAATAAGTTCAGAACCTGTGCTTATAAGTACTACTTTATGCTATTTCTCAAAGGATTCTTTTGACCCATGCATAGAGCATGTGATTTGACTTGCATTCCAAGGAATGGACTACATAAGCAGCAGTGCATTATGACTGATGGAAAATAACTTTGAAATGGATGCATGGAGAGAAGTGCAGTTAGTGTTCAGGGAACCAAATTCTCTCTGTTGGAATCTACCTGCTTCCTAGGAAGATGTAATCCATTCTCTAGTCTCAATAACCTGTATTCTACTCCTAACCCAGAACATATGCCTCCAGAAACATTTGTGGAATTAATGGCCAGCTGTTGCAGAAACTAGAGATTCCAAATAGTAAGGGAGTATAATGTTATATATAGTCTTAAGGGTGCTTAAGATCAGTTTGTGAAAAAAGAAATACCACAGACTCCAAATACAGAAAGACTTACCAGTTCACCATTGGTAAGTTCTAGTTGCTTTATGAATTCAAAATTAATGTTATAGTCCTGACTGGTGTGGCTCAGTTGGCTGGGTGTCATGCTTTTCAGGGTGGCCCTTTACAGTTAAGATATCCCTCCAGATTTGCAACCCTTACACATGAGTGCAGAGCCAGCCTGTCTTATGTCTCTGCTGTTCTATCAGTCTCAAGGTCGCTTTCCCTCTATGTCCTTGATTAAAAGACCTTTATTCAGCTAGTCCTCAGTTGGTTATTCAGGTTGATTGTTCCATAATCAGTTGTAATTTTGATTTGATCCTGAGAAGAGGTGAGTGTCATTGAGCATCCTTATAACCAGTGTTTTGAACTCTGCACCTGGTAGATTCCTTGTCTCCATTTTGTTTAGCTCTTTTTCTGTAGTTTTGTTCTGTTCTTTCACTTGGGACATGTTTTTTTTTTTTGTCTCTTCATGTTGGTTGCTTCCTTGTGTTTGTTTCTATGTATTAGCTACAGCTGCTACTTCTCCCAGTCTTGGTAGAGTGGCTTTATGTAGTAGATGTCCTGTGAAGTTCACTGCCACAGTCTTCCTAGTCACATTAGTTAGATGCTCCAACTATGTTCCTTGCATGGGGTGTGCATGTCCTCCTGTTTTTGAGCCTTGGTTGCTGTTGACACTTCAATGAGAAGGATTTACCCTCCTGAGGTCAGCCGATACTAGTGCTGGGCTTCAGGCTGCTTAGCAAGAAGTATAGGGCACACTGAGGCCAGCTGCTGCTTGTTTGGGGTTTGTGAACTGTTAAGATATTTTAGGAAAGCCTGGAGCATAAGCCAAGACAAGTTGTTTGTATGAAAATTCCACTGGAAGCTTCCTGGGAGGGCCTGCAAGTTGTGGTTGGTTGAAGTTTCAGGGAATCACCAGGGTAGGATGAATGATGTTAGCCAGGTTGATGGAGACTCAGATATGGTGCTTGACTATGCCAGCAGGGGGAGGGCTCAGCAAAGGAACAATGCCTTCTGACAACACTTCTGGTTGGGAGAGAGCTGCCTGTCCAGCCCTTTTGCTGAAGCTGGATAAATTCATTTCCTCTCTGTATGTCCCTGGCACATTTTAAGCTGCCGTCCCAGCAGTGGAGTTCAAAGTGAGTCTCAGCTGGTTTTTACATCCAGATGTTATGGGGACTCCTCTTCCTGGCACTGGAACCCTGGGTGAAGGATACTAGTGTGGACCTGGGACCTCTCACTCCACAGGAGGGGACCTCCAAAGCCAAGATATCCCTTCCAATTTTTAAACACCATGTGTGTGGAACAAGCACATTCCATGTTTCCACCTCTGCTACCAGTCTTGATGTTACATCTTCTGTGTGTCCTTAGTTATAGAACTTACATTCAGCTAGATTTCAGGTAGCTCTCATTGATGGTTGTTATATAGTTTACTGTATTTTGCCATGTATAATGCACACCCACATTTTTGTGTGCATCATACATGGGATTATTGTACCTATTACCATACCCATGGTATGTAATCATTGTACCCATATATAATGCACATCCTTATTTTTTCCTCAAAGATTTGGGCAAAAGTGAGCATTATACATAGCAAAGTATGAGTAATTGTAATGTTGATGTGTTCATGAAAGGAGGCCAGTACAGTGTTGACCTACTCTTTGGCCTTGACTGGAAGCCTCTTGAATTTTTAAAAATTATTACTTTTTTCCTTTTTTTAAAGCAAAAGTATACTTATAAAGTGACTTGAAACCAAAACCAATATGTTTTTATGGCTTAGTCATGGTTGTATGGGCCATGACCAGTAAGGGTGCAAAAGATGCATTCCACCGAAATCCAGAATTGCTCCCAGAGATCTCCAAAAGAAAGAAAGACTTGGACAATTTCTTTGAGACCTGATAATAGTTGGTAGGATGATAGCTGTAAATGAGGTGCAACCCACATTTCTGTTAAAGCATATTTGTACCCCACCCCTGATAGCTGAGCTGCCAGCACACTAATAACTTACAATTTGTGTGCCCTTGGAGTTGGAAAGACAAAGCCAAGTTATCAGGACACAAAATGAGACAAACAAGAAAGCAATATCTTTCTACTAGGGGGAAAGGGGTAGATAAGCAACGGACACCCTAAAACACATTTACAAGAGTCTGAATTTGAAGAGGAAGGGTTCGTATAAAATTTTACATTCATATTTTGACAGGGCACTACAGACAGAGATCCAGGAGCACTGACTGTATTAAGATTTTTTTTTAACCAGGTTCTGCCAGTTTTCACAGAATCCCATCTTCAGGTTCTAAAGTGAGTGTAGTGTGTCCTAGCACACCCCCATATGAGTTGCCAGAAACTGTAGAGGAAGAAAATAATTTTTCTTTTACCATTCTGAGTTCTTGGCTGAGGCTCCTTTTTCTCTAGGGTGTCTTATAAATGGACAAATTTATCTAGGCTAAAAGCTTTTCAGCATGGCTACTGTAATTTCCACCAAAAATAATCTTTGGAAAGGCTAACTCAATTATTCAAACAACTATAAGCTTGGTAGCTGTAATTTTTATTCATTTAGTTAGCTAGAATCCCACATAGAGGAAGCCCAGACTTGTTGGACTTAGAGAAACTCACTTTGTCTTTTTTCCCTTAGACAGATTTATTTACTTGAGTGTTTACACTGAACCAAGTCCAGTTTAAGCCAGACCCAGTTTAACTCCGGAATCAGTCTGACTCTGTAGCTACTTTGATAAAAGAAATGCTCAAATAACTCCTGAGTACTCAGTGCAAAAGCCGTGGAGCTCATATACCTGAGAGGGACTTACTTAAGACCTCTAGATGCTGTGAGAAAGCAGTAAGCAAAATGCACTCAGAGTGTATCTACACCTGCTCACTGATCATTGCTCCTGGGGACCATTAGGAGTCTTCTTCAGATCCCCCTTTTGATTCCAAAACTGTTAAAAGACAAACTGAGGCATATTAAAAATGTTAAGAGTTTATTTGAGCAAAAATCAATTTGAATCAAGCAGTTGTTAGGAACATTCCATCAACAGGAACTAGGAGAAAGGCCTTTATAGGTAAGAGCTGGAAGCAAAGCAAGGACATTGTTTAATTGGCTGTAGATTAAATGGTTGATTTATTTGAAAAAGTCTAGTTGGCTATTTGTGATGTGTTGTAATTAGGTTTTCGTATTTCAGCCATGAAGAATTTAGAGTTTCAGGATTAGGTTTTTGTTTGCCTGCATAGGCTACCAAAGCATTAAAGCCACCTGAAAGTTGGTTCCATAGTATTTAGCATATAATGAGAGATCAAAAAATGTCTGGGGAGGAAAGATTATAAGGCCAGTTTGGCTGTGGCTGGCATTGGAGTGCCAGCATAATCTGCCATTGCTTATTCTTTTTTTAAAAAAGATTTTATTTATTTATTTTTAGAAATAAGGAAAGGAAGGGAGAAAAACATAGATGTGTGACATCAACCGGTTGCCTCTAACAGGCCCCCAACTGGGGATGTGCACTGACGAAGAATAAAATCAGCAACCTTTCAGATCCTAGGCCAAAACTCAACCCACAGAGCCAGGACACATTGCTCATTCTTTATAGCTATTTTAGAAAAGCTAATCTCTCTGAGCATTTTCTTTATCTGTAAAATGAGAGTGTTAACCTTCATCTTTCTTTCAGGGTGGTTGAGAAGCTGTTTCAAAAGCAGTAAATCCTTTCTAGGTATAGGCACACCTTGAAGATATTGTGGGTTTGGTTTCAGACCACTGCAGTAATGTGAATATATCAGAGTGAGTCACTTCTTTTCACTTCCCAGTGAGTATAAAAATTATGCTTAGACTATACTGTAGTCTATTAAGTATGCAATAGTATTATGTTTAAAAAACTGAGCATACCTTAATGTAAAAACACTTTATTGTTGAAAATGCCATGTAAAATCTGAGCCTGTAGCAAGCCATAATCTTTTTTTTGCTGGTGGAAGGTTTTACATTCAATTTGTGAAAAATGCAATATCTATGAAGAACAATGAACCAAAGCTCAGTAAAATGAAGTATTCCTGTTTAAAGCATAGGTAGTGGACGTTCCACATGCTGACCTCTCAAGCATCACCATCTATCTAATGAGTGCATGTGTATGCCCGAGCTCCAAAGTAGAGCATCTATATATATATATATATATATGGTTAATATAAATGAAGAAAATGTCAGTGGTCCAATACTCTGGAGGTTAGAGAAGACAATATAGTTCTTGCTAACAAAGCAGTGACATCAAACCCCTTTCTCAACTGGAAAAGACTTAATAGTCCTGTGTCTTTCGATATACCACCATTAACACTAGACTCCAAGGTCAACTACATTCAAGCATTTTGAATTCTCACCAATCAATCACCCTGACCCTGCTCAAATACCAACAGGATTGGAGAACTCAATTTCTGTCAAAAAATCCATTTGGGGACGCTGACTTTAAGAAAGTTCTACCTTATACTGAAGTGGAACATGTTTTCATTTGTCTGCTGTCTCTGATCCAAGGAAGCCTCTATTAAGTGTGAAGACAGTGGCCTCATTCTCCTGTGGCTTCCTTGAACCAAGTTAAACTGCTCCTACTTACTCCTCAGACTCCTTTGTTTGGGACCTGGGTTCCTTTCCCAGCCTGCTCAATCTCTTCCGGACACTCCTAGTGTGTCTATAACATATGAAAGGGTCCTAAAATGAACCCACATCTTCTAGAAAGTTTTGTCACCTCACTCCAGTTCAGAATCTGGATATTCCTAAGAATTTCAGTGCACAGGCCCCATCCTCTGATGCTTCCAATACCCATAGCTGAGAAAGCAGAACATTATTTGGCTTCTTGGAAACTGACAAGATATGTGGAACCCGACTCCTAACTGGAGAAGTAACTATCCAAACACGGGCTACAAGCTGCATCAATAAATTATGTGCTCTTTGCCTGTCTCCTTCCCACAGGGCCATCCTCTGTAAACAGGAAGCGGTGTTGGCATTGCAACTGTGTCCCTCACAGCTACCCCAAAGCATTGCAGCTCCACCCACTAGCCCAGCAACACTTCCTGGATAGATCTGCCACACCTACAGCTTCCTGTTTGCTGGGCCAGCAGGAGGGCCCTGAACTGTATGCAAGTGACCAGCCTCTGAGTGTATTGCAGAGCAGGGGCTGACTCACTTAGTGTGTGAATTCCTACTTCTTCCGCCCCACTGAGTTCTTTTCCCTTAGTGGTTTCCTTCCTTGTTGTGCCTCTTGTAGCATTATTCCTGCTGAAAAGGGAGGGAGGAAAGACAGAAAAGTTACTCCGCTTTCCCAACCTGGCATAAAGTCCTCTGATTAATAAGCGAAAAGTGTGCAGAAATCAACTTCAGTTAGGAAGAGATAGACAATTGTAGATTGGTTTCTGTACCTTTCCTCTTGAGTTGTCACACCAATTAATACAATCAATTTATGGAGCATGTGAAAGAAGAGAGCTATAAAGGAGACTTGTTTCTTATAGTCTTCAGCCAAAGACAGAAGGACTGGGGAGAGTACCAGATATGCTAATTGATTATAGATAGTACAGTATGATTAATGTTATTAAAGACAGATTAAATTTAGAAGGTAACAGAAATTTAATTTTAAAAAGTTGGGGAAGATTTCACCTTTAGAATGATATTTGTAGTGTTTTTTGAAACTGAGCTTGCCAGGGATATAGAAGCAGGGATAAAACATGGTGGTATATTTATGAAACATCATGGCACAGAGGAATGAAAGGACATAGAAAATGGGTAGTTATTTGTAATTGCCAGGAATTAAGGTATGCGTCAGAGGGAGGATGGAAGAGGGTAGAAGGGGTAAATATGGATAAGTTGTTTGAGATTCAAAATGATGCTTCACTAAGTAGTTGGCTTTTTCCTGTTGATTGGAAATCATTAAGTTTTTATCAGAGAAGTGTTGTGAACAGAATTAATTATCACACAGAAGCATAGAGGATGAATGGAAAGTTGAAGTGTTGTAAGAGAATTTTGTTAAATGAGAATAATTAAATACAGGCATACCTCAGATATTATGGGTTTGGTTCCAGACTGCAATAAAGTGAGTATCATAATAAAGACAGTCATATGAATTGTTTGGTTTCCCAGTGCATTTAAAGTTATGCTTACATTATACTGTAGTCTATTAAGTGTGCAATAGCATTATGTCTAAAAAACAATGAACACACCTTAATTAAAATACTTTATTTTGAAAAATGCTAATCATCTTCTGAGCCTTCTGTGAATCATAATTTTTTTGCTGGTGGAGGGTTTCACCTCAATGTTGATGGCTGCTGACTGATCAACAAGGTGGTTGCTGAAGGTTGGAATGGCTGTGGTAATTCTTAAAATAAGACAACAATGAAGTTTGCCACATTGACATTTCACAATGATTTCTCTGTAGTGTGTGATGCTATTTTAAATTATGCTTTTAAAATTAGAGTCAATTCCTATTAAATCCTCCTGCTGTTTTATGAACAAAGTTTATGTAATATTCTAAATATTTTGCTGTCCTTTCAACAGTCTTCACAACATCTTCACCAGAAATAGATTCCATCTCAACAAACTACTTTCCTTGCACAAGAGTGAGAAGAAGCTCCTCGTCCATTACAGGTTTATCATGAGATTGCAGCATTGCACTCACATCTTCAGGCTTCATTTCTAATTCTAGCTGTCTTGCTATTTCCACCATATCTTCAGTTACTTCCTCCACTGAAGTGCTGAACCTCTCAAAGTCATCCATTTGGGTTGCAATCAACTTCTTACAAACTCCTGTTGATGTTGATATTTTTGTCTCTTTCTACGAGCCATGAATATTTTTAATTGTGAATCCTTTTGAGAAGGTTTTTTAAAAATTCACTATGCTCATATCCTTTAGAGAAATCACAATCTATGGCAGCCATACTTTTATGCAATGTATTTCTTAAATAATAAGACAAAAATAAAAATTACTCATTGATCTATGGACTGCAGAGTGGATGTGATGTTAGCAGACACGAAACCAATATTAATCGCTTTGGCATCACCATCAGAGCTCTTGGGTGAACAGGTACGCTTTCAATGAAAAAATATACACAATGAAAAAGGTACACATTTTGAAAAAATATATTTTTTCTAAGCAATAGGGTTCAACAGTGGGCTTAAAGTATTCAGTAGACCATGTAAATAGAGATGCAGAAGTGCCATCATCCAGGCTTTGTTATTCCATTTATAGAGCACAGGCAGAATAGATTTAACATAATACTTTTTTAAAATTTTAAGGTATGTTTTATTGATTATGCTATTACAGTTGTCCCATATTTTTCCTCCCATTTATCCCTCACTATTAGTTCATGTCCCTGTGTTGTGTGTATGTTCTTTGGCTTCTCCATTTCCCATACTATTCTTAACCTCCCCCTGTCTATTTTGTACCTACCAACTATGTTTCTTATTCCTTGTATTTTCCCCCATTCTTCCCCCTCCCCCTCCTTGCTGATAACCTTCCATGTGATCTCTATTTGTGTGAATCTGTTCCTTTTCTTCTTGTTTGCTTAATTCATTTTTGTATTTTTAGGTTCAATTGTTGATAATTGTGTTTGTTGTCATTTTACTGTTTGTATTTTTATCTTCCTTTCCTTAGATAATTCCTTTTAACATTTCATATAATAAGGGCTGGGTGATGATGAACTCCTTTAACTTGACCTTGTCTGGGAAGCACTTTATCTGCCCTTCCATTCTACATGATAGCTTTGTTAGGTAGAGTCATCTTGGATGTAGTTTCTTGCCTTTCATGACTTGGAATACTTCTTTCCACCCCCTTCTTGCCTGTAAGGTTTCTTTTGAGAAATCAGCTGATAGTCATATGGGTACTCCTTTGTAGGTAACTCTCTCCTTTTCTCTTGCTGCTTTTAAGATTCTCTCCTCATCTTTAATCTTGGGTAATTTAATAATGATGTGCCTTGGTGTACGCTTCCTTGGGTCCAACCTCTTAGGGACTCTGAGCTTCCTGGACTTCCTGGAAGTCTATTTCCTTTGCCAGATTGGGGAAGTTCTCCTCCATTATTTTTTTCAAATAAGTTTTCCATATCTTGCTCTTCCTCTTCTCCTTCTGGCTTGGAGGTTCCTAAGCCTCTCCTCATTTTGTTTTTTGAATTCTTCTTTCTTCATTTTGTTCTGGTTGAATGTTTATTTCTTCCTTCTGGTCCAAACCATTGATTTGAGTTCTCTTTTCCTTCCTGTCGCTGTCGGTTCCCTGTACATTTTCATTTATTTCATTTTTCATAGCCTTCACTCTACCCTCTATTTTGTGACCATATTCAACCATTTCTGTGAGCATCCTAAATTATCAGTGTTTTGAAGTCTGCATCTAATAGGCTGGCTATCTCTTCATTGCTTAGTTCTATTTTTTTCTGGAGCTTTTATCTGTCCTTTCATGTAGGCCATTTTGTTTTGTCTTGGTGGGCTTGTTATGAAGTAAGAGGCAGAGCCTTAGGTATTATCCGCCAGGGTAGGGCAAGCTACATCACTGTGTATACAAACCCTTGGATCAGACAGTCCCACATTAGCATGCAGATAAACTGGGAGGAACAACTGCTAAGCAAGACAGACCTCACAACCAGTTCCAGAGAAATAAAGCCTCAAAACCTCTGATGGAAAAAAAAAACAGGTAGGTGAGTTTGTGTAGGTTCTAGAACACTGTGGATCTCTCCAGTGAACTCTCCTGTGAGACTGGAAGTTTCTCCCACTGCTGCAACCCCCCAGGTTGTTTTTTGTTTTTAAATTTGTTGTTGTCCTTTTTTTAAAAAAAATTATTTATTTATTTTTAGAAAGAGGGGAAGGGAGAGAGAAAGAGAGGGAGAGAAACATCGATATGTGGTTGCCCTTTATGCTCCCTGAACCAGGGAACCTATCCTGCAACCCAGGCATGTGCCCTGACTGGGAATTGAACCAGTGACCCTCTCCTTCATAGTCTGGTCCTCAATCCACTGAACCACACAGGCCAGGGCTGTTGTTGTCCTTCTTTTGGTTGTGCAAGGAGGCACAGTGTATCTACCTATGCCTCCATCTTGGCTGGAAGCCTTCTAATTAATTAACTAATTAATTATTTCTATGATATGATCTTTTATTCTATTTTTATCACCATTTAGTCCCCTTACACACCCTCCCCTCAGCAATCACCATACTGTTGTCCATGTCCATGTATCCTTTTTCCATTTTGTTCAATTTTCCACTCCCTAAACTACCCCCAAGTAAATGTCATCCTGTGCTCTATGAGTCTGTCCCCATTTTCTTTGTTAATTCAGTTTGCTTCTTAGATCCCATATATGAGTGAAAATCAGATGGTATTTATGTTTCTCTGACTGGCTTATTTCACTTAGCATAATGTTCTCCAGGCCCACGTATACTGTCACAAAGGGTAAAATCATCTTCTTCTTTATGACTGAGTAGTATTCCATTGTGTAAATGTCCTATATTTGTTTTATCCACTCATCTATTGATGGGCACTTGGGTTGCTTCCATATCTTGGAGATTGTAAGTAATATACAATGAACACAGGGATGCTTATGTTCTTTTGAATTAGTGTTTTGGGTTTCTTCAGATATATTTCCAGAAGTGGAATTGCTGGGGTCAAAAGGCAGTTCCATTTTTAATTTTTTGAGATATCTCCATTTCGCTTTTCACAGTGGCTACACTAGTCTGCATTCCCACCAACAGTGCACTAGGTTTCCCCTTTCTTCACATCCTTACCAGCACTTGTTGATTTATTTATGATGGCCATTCTGACAGGTGTGAGGTGATATCTTATTGTGGTTTTAACTGGTGTTTCTCTATCGATTAATGATGTTGAGCATCTTTTCATATGTTTATTGGCCATCTGTATATCTTCTTTGGAGAAGTGTTTATTCATGTTCTTTGTCCATTTTTTAATTGGGTTGTTTGTTTTTTTGGGTGGTGAGTTTTGTAAGTACTTTATAATTTTTTTATAATAACCCCTTATTAGATTATCATTGGCATATCATTATCATGATCATATTCTTTGATTCTGTGGGTTGTCTTTCCACTTTGTTGATGTTTTCCTTTGTTGTAAAAAATCATTTTAGTTTGATGTAGTCCCATTTGTTTATTTTTTGTCATGTTTCACTTGGCTAAGGAAACACCACTGCTATGCCAAAGGTCCAAGATTTTACTGCCTATATTTTCTTCTAAGATTTTTATGGTTTTTAGTCTTACATTTAAGTCTTATTCCATTTTGGGTTTATTCTTGTGTACAGTGTAGAAAATGTTCTAGTTTCATTTTTGAATACATTTGTCTAGTTTTCCCCACACCATTTATTGAATAAACTATTTTTATTTCATTGTATGTTCTTGCACATTTTGTCAAGTATTAATTCTCCATAAAGGCATGGGTTTATTCCTGGTCTCTTTATTCTGTTCCATTGATCTATATCTCTGTTTTTATGCAACTACCATGCTGTTTTGATTATTGTGACTTTGTAGTATAGTTTGATATCAGGTAGCATGATACTTCTAATTTTGTTCTTCTTTCTCAAGATACTTTGGCTATTTGGGGAATTTCATAGTTCCACATAAATTTTTGCAATATTTGTTCTTGTTCTTTTAAATCTGACATTGATATCTTGATAAGAATTGTGTTGAATCTATAGATTGCTGTTGGTTGTATGAACATTTTAATGATGTTAATCCTTCCTTTCCTTGAACACAGTATATGCTTCTAATTATTTGAATTTTCCTCAATTTCTTTTTTTAAAGATTTTCTTAATTTGCACATGCCTACAACCCAGGCATGTGCCCTGACTGGGAATTGAACCCACAACTCTTTGGTTCACAGGCTGGCACTCAATCCACTGAACCACACCAGGCAGAGCTGAATCTTCTTCAGTTTCTTTCTTCAGTGTCATATAATTTTTTTGAGTACAGGTTTTTTACATCTTTGGTTAAATTTATTCCTAGGTATTTTATTTTATTTTCTGATGCAATTATAAATGGGTTTGTTTTCTTAGTTTTTCTTTGTGATAGTTTATTAGTGTTGTATAAAATGCAACTGATTTCTGCATATTTTTTTGTATCCTGCTATTTTACTGAGTTCATTAATCAGTTTTAGTAGTTTTTGTGGGATCTTTAGGGTTTTCTATATACAATATCTTATCATCTACAAATAACAGTTTTACTTCTTCCTTTTCAATTTGGATGCCTTTTATTTTGTTTTCTTGTCTGATTACTGTGACTAGGACTTCCAGTACTATGTTGAATAAGAGTGGTAAATATGGACATTCTTGTCTTGTTTCCAATCTAAAGAGAAATGCTTGTAGCTTTTGCGTATTGAGTATGATGTTAGCTCTGGGTTTGTCATAAAATGACCTTTATTACATTGAAGTATGTTCCCTCTATTCCCACTTTGTTGGGAGTTTTTATTATAAATGGGTTCTGGATTTTATCAAATGTTTTTTCTTTATCTACTGATATGATGGTATGGTTTTTATTCTTGTTTTTTTATGTATTATAACACATTTATTGATTTGAGTATATTGTACCCACTTTGTATCCCTGGAATAAATCCAACTTGATCATGGTGTATGATCTTTTAATGTATTGCTGGATTCAGTTTGTTACTATTTTGTTAAGGATTTTAGCATCTATGTTCATCAGGAATAGTGGTCTATAATTTTCTTTCTTTTTAGTTTCTTTATGTAGTTTTGAAATTAGGATAATGCTGGCTTTATAAAATGAGCTGGGAGGTCTTCCTCCTTCTTCAGTTTTTTGGAGTAGTTTTAGTACAGTAAGTATTAGTTCTTTGAATATTTTGTAAAATTCACCCATGAGACTATCAGATCCAGGACTTTTGTTTGCTGGGAGTTTTTGATTACTGCTTCGATTTCAATGGTTATAATCTGTCTGCCCAGATTCTTTAATTCTTCCTGACTCAGTTTCGAAAAATTGTATGTTTTTAGGAATTAACCATTTCACCCAGTTGTCCAAATTGTTGACATGTAGCTTTTTGTAATATTTTTATACTCCCTTGTATTTCTTTGGTTTCAGTTCTCCTTTTTAATTTCTGATTTTATTTATTTGAGTCTTCTCTCTTTTTCCTTTGATGAATCTGGTTAAAGGTTCGTCAATCTCATTTACTTTTTCAAAGGACCACCTCTTGGTTTCACTGTTCTTTTGCATTTTTGAAGTATATTTTATTGATTATGCTATTACAGTTTTCCCAATTTTCTTCCTTTTATTCCCCCCTCTGCTCTGTACCCCCAACCCTCCAGCTTTTCCCCACTTAGTTCATGTCCATGGGTTGTACATATAGGTGTTTTGACTTCTTTGTTTCCTCTACCATTCTTAACCTCTCTCCATCCATTTTATGCACAACTGAGCCTAAAAACAAAAACAAGAACAAAAACGAAGCAAACAACTAGAATAGGAACAGGATCAGAGAAATGGACACCACATGGAGGGTTTTCAGTGGGGAAGAGAAGGGGAAGTATGGGGAGGAGAGGTACTGGTCTTTTGTATTTTTAGACTCTATTTCATTTATGACTACTCTGATCTTTATTATTTTTTTCCTTCTATGCACTTTAGGCTTTGTTGTTATTTTTCTACTTTCATTAAGTGTAAAGTTAGAGTGTTTATTTAAGATTTTTTCTTCTTTCTTGAGGTAGGCCTGTAATACTATGAGTTTCCTTCTTTTTTAAAAAAATTTTATTTTAATCATTGTTCAAGTACAGTTTTCTCCCCTTTACTCCCAATCCAGCCCACCCACCCCTCTCTCCCAACTTCCCTCCCATTACCACCCTCCCCCTAGTTTTTGTCCATGTGTCTTTTAACTTTGTTCCTGTAAATCCTTCCCCTTTTCCCCTGAAACTCCCTCTTCTCTCTCCTCTGGTCACTTTCTGCCTGTCCTCTAATGCAGTGTCTTTGACTATATTTTGCTTGTTTCTTTGTTTTGTTGTTTAGGTTCCTATTAAAGGTGAGATCATATGGTATTTATCTTTCACTGCCTGGCTTATTTTGCTTAGCATAATGCTTTCCCGTTCCATCCATGATGTTGCAAAAGGTAGGAACTCCTTCTTTCTTTCTGCTGCATAGAATTCCATTGTGTAAATGTACAATAGTTTTTTGATCCATTCATTTACTGATGGGCATCTAGGTTGCTTCCAGCACTTAGCTATTGTAAATTGTGCTGCTATGAACATTGGGGTGCAAAGGTTCTTTTGGATTGGTGTTTTAGGATTCTTAGGATATAGTCCCAGCAGTGGAATTGCTGAGTCAAAAGGCAGATCCAGTTTTAGTTTTCTGAGGAAGTTCCATACTGTTTTCCACAGTGGTTGTGCCAGTGTGCATTCCCACCAACAGTACACTAGGGTCCCCTTTTCTCCACAACCTCTCCAACACTTGTTGTTTGTTATTTTGCTTATGATGGCCATTCTGACTGGTGTGAAGTGGTACCTCATTGTGGTTTTAATCTGCATCTCTCTGATAGCTAGTGATATTGAACATCGTTTCATGTGATTTTGGATCTTCTGTATGTCGTCCTTGGAGAAGTGTGTGTTCAAGTCCTTTGCCCATTTTTTAATTGAGTTGCTTGTCTTCTTAGAGTATAATTGTGTAAGTTCTTTATATATTTTGGAGATTAAGCCCTTGTCTGAGGTATCATTGGCAAATATGTTTTCCCATACAGTTGATTCTCTTTTTATTTTGATACTGTTTTCTTTAGCTGTGCAGAAGCTTTTTATTTTGATGAGGTCCCATTTGTTTTTTCTTTCCTTTATGTTCCTTGCTCTAGGGGACATGTCTGTAAAAAAGTTTTTGCATGATATATCTGAGATTTCCCTACCTATGTTCTCCTCTAGTACTTTAATGGTGTCATGGTTTATATTTAAGTCTTTTATCCATCTTGAATTTATTTTTGTATAAGGTGTAAGTTGGTGTTCTAGTTTCATTTTTTTTGCATGTAGCTGTCCAGTTCTCCCAGCACCATTTGTTGAAGAGGCTATTTTTACTCCATTTTATGTCACTGCCTCCTTTGTCAAATATCAATTGAATATAGAGACTTGGGTTTATTTCTGGGCTCTCTGTTCTGTTCCATTGGTCCATGTTCCTGTTTTTATGCCAGTGCCAGGCTGTTTTGACTACAGTGGCCTTGTAGTATAGTTTAGTGTCAGGTATTGTGATCCCTCCTACTTTACTCTTCTTTCTCAATATTGCAGTAGATATTCGGGGTCGTTTATGGTTCCATATCAATTTTTGAAGTGTTTGTTCTATGTCTGTGAAATAAGCCATTGGTATTTTAATAGGTATCGCGTTGAATGTGTAGATTGCTTTGGGTAGTATGGACATTTTAATGATATTAATTCTCCCTATCCATGAACATGGTATATGTTTCCATTTGTTTGTGTCTTCCTTGATTTCTTTCTGCAGTGGTATATAGTTTTCTGAAT